>QKWP01000019.1:702724-762788 GCA_003550325.1 Gigaspora rosea | reverse complement strand
TTTTTTTTTATATAGCCTAACAAATACTACTTAAGTTATCTTATATATTAATATGCCTCCAAAGAGCACTTTCAAAAGAACTTGAAAAAATCGTTAGATTTAATTGTTTTTTTCATGTATAGTAAGATATCGATCCAGTTCTATGGCTTGTATTAATTCCAATAGTTCGTCAATTTCTTTATCCAGAACTTTAGTAAAGCCTTATTCGTGCAAGTTGAGTATTCATTCATAAGTGTCTTTAAAAGGTTATTTATTTTTTAATTTGACGTTGTTGATGTGAAATTTTAGGCATGTTAAATATAAAACGATATTAGAAGCAGTATCGATTAACAATAAAATAATTTATAATAAGTAAAATCATGTAAATGTGTGTACTCGAATTTTAATTAAAAAATAAATTATTTGATATATTTCCTTTTGACTTTTAAATATTATTTAAGATCTGTTAATAAATTTAAGACGTATCTGAATTTGGTAGCAATGCTTAGTAGTTTTATTATTGCACTTGTAATTTGCATAGGTAAATTTAGGCCCATGGGTAGTTCACGGGTACCTGCGGGCCTAACAGGCCGGGTTAGGGTATTGCGTTTTAGGCCCTAGGGTAAGGGTAAGGGCTCAAAAGTTAAGCCCTTACACAAACGGGTAGGGCTAGGGTATTGCTATTACCCGGCCCTACCCGGCCCATGCGGAGGTCTAGTACCGGACCTGTAAACTTTATCTATCGACTTGCCAATAAATTGCCTAATTATGTGTCAATTCTTATAAATTGCCACATTATGTGCTATTCTGCGGCGATAAACACCAAATTATGTGATATAAGCATAATTATGTGAATTCTGTGGTATTATGTGAAACAGAAAATCACTGTCCCTGATAAAGTGATACGTTAGGGAAGTTTGTACGACTGAGAGGGGAAATTTGGAGAATTCTGATATGTATTTGCAATGAGAATATTATTATGAATTAGTTGGATTAATAAAGATTAGTAAATTAGAAATTTAGAGGGTCTGATAGTATTGGTGTAATTTACGAGTTTAAAAGAATGAATCTAATAGTATACGTAACGACTGATTTATATTAATTTGATCGTGAGAGTTAATTCTGCGATAAAGTATTACACCCTCTCTATATGCACACGTATGGGCTAATCTGTGGGATTGGTTAGGAACCGATTTTTAAACAATTACTCGATTATACCCTAATAATTTTAAACTATACCTTAAATAATTTTAAGGATATAATGATGATGCGTCAAACCCGCCAATTTTCTGCTGCAATAAATAGCCAATTCCGTCCGTGATAAATTCAAATTCTGCAAAATTTCCGTGCATAATAAATTTGCTTTTTCTGCGCAATTTCTGTAATAAATGTTTAAAGATTCCGTGCTATCAACATTAAAAATATATTTATTCCGCAATTTTTTTTTGTAATTATAACGATAATTAAAATTTTAGCTATCAATTTTGCCATTAAAGTATAAAACATATTTCCAAATGCTGAAATTTTATAAGTTTTATCCGACTTCGACATATTATTTATTAAATAATAATCTTTTGATATCTACAGTATGCCATTTACAAAGACAGTATCATATGGTATAGGAGTTTCTTGTTGGGCTAAAGAGAAGTACATACGTGCGTACGATCATGAATCATGTTTTACTGGTCAGAATTAGTCAATCATATTATCCTGTGATGATGAATTCTGCGATATTCTGCATTTATAGCCTGATTCCGTGATTCTGCGGCATTCCGTGAAATGCAGAAAATCATCGTCCCTGGTCCCAGCTAAAACCCATCTGCTTGCTATTGGTTGAGCTCTACTCGGACATATAATTTGACATTCTGAACTCTACTAAAGCATTTTTGTTTTGGGCTATACAGTAGTATTGCACAGTGTGGTCAGATTTGTGTTGCCGGTTATTTCTAAATTAGGAGTAGTTTCGAATAATTCTTTTGAAAGAATTCCCAGGTTTGTGTTCTGGCGATCTGTGTTTGATCTTTAGGTAGGTGGAGCTTGAAGTACGTTACTTTGTTTGTGGAGCTTTTATAAATTTCAAACTTTATATAATATTGTATTGTCTTTGGACAAATCTGTTATTGTTGGATTTTCTTCGAATTTTGAGGCTATTATACTTCTTTTTTTTTTATCGAATATGGATAAATATTTGTATCCTTTATATAAATTTTCTATTGTTTGAATCCTATGTTCAATCCTTCGGAGTGGTCTAATTGTATTTTGGATCTTTTTCTTGTATTTAATTAGAGTCTGTATTTCATATGATGAGAGTCTTCCAAATTTTAGTTCCATTACAGGGAATTGTTCGGCAGGTACTTCTTCTGGTATTTCTATTTCTATATCATTTAAGAAGTTCCTATTTTAAGTTTTAGTTCCTCTAATTTTTGTGCGTTTATAGGTACTATCTTCCTTCTCTATAATTATGCAGTCCATAACATACAGACTGTGTGATTGTATGAAGGTTAAATATTAGTTGACTCATTTTTCATTCTGGTAAGAATAATATCATTTCATTTTCATTGTAAGGGTTGTTCCAATACTGAAATAGATCTTTGTTTCCAATATTGTTTATAATGTTTTACAAGTTCTTCATAGGTTTGTTCTGTTGTATATTGATTTGCTATCCAAATTCCTACTTGTTTTTTATATAGTTCTTCAAAGAATTTTAAGTATAATTTTTGTAATCATTCTTGTTTATTTTTTCCTACTTGTTCTAGTGTTTGTTAATATCTGTCTTTGTATTCTATTGTTAGGGTAATATCTCTAATTGTTTTTACTATTTTCTAATATTCTTCATTGTTGTAGTGGTTGTATATATTGAGTGTTTCTTTATTTTTGGATTTGTATTTTAATGCAAGTACAAATAGTTCTGCTTTTAGGTCTGATTTAAGTTTCTCTAGGCTTTTATATAATGATTCTATAGGTTCTTTTCTTTTATTTTTTTCAATATATCTATGTTCTCCTAAATCTTCTGGTTCTGTTAAGAATAGATAGTATTGTTCAGATAAGTATTTAGATATAATATATTTTAGGTTTAATTTTAGTCTTCTTGTTACTGCAAAGTACTAAAATATTGTGGCTAAGTTGTAGCTCATTTGTGTTCATATGGGCTGATCGGACTCATTTGAATAATGCTTAAGAGTTTATTTTGAAGATCACCTAAAAATTTGTACTAATCAGATCTACATAAGTGATATTTTCGAATATTTGTACAACAAATATGCCAATCAGATTATTTAATTGCCCATTTTTCTTTCTAGAAGGCTCAAGAAATATAAGTTTGTAATAAGTTTGTAATGAGTCGGTAATGAGTTGGTAATGAGCTGGTAATGAGTAGATAATGAGTTTTGCTTGTTAAATTTAAAATAATATACTATTTATATCTATACTATAATAATTGTTTTTTTTTGGTTTAATACTTTTTTAACAACTCTAACGTAGCTTTTTTTGGTACAGTACAAATGAAAATTACTATAAAAAACATTATTATTTACTATTTGTATACTTAAAAATATAAAATAGTCCTATGGAACTTATGTTTAAAAGAATTTTACGAATTTTTTATTAAAAAATTATATAGATAGGGTACTGCTATTTACACCATGTTTTTGCTATTTGCACCATGGATTTCATGTAACATTAGATCATCAATCACTTTTTTCTATTTGCACTATGGTAATATGTTGCACTAATAAAAACTCCTCTTTTTGTAAATTAATACTATGTAAACAAGATTTTTCGCAATTTTTGTATAACCTTGAACTTTTAATATTGCACCAATAAAAACTCACCTTTTTTTGTAGATTAACCGTTACTTGCGCCATTAATGTCGTGTAATTTTATACAAATCTTATTTTGGTACCTAATCTAACTTAATCTTATAATGCGGGCCAACCCTAACCCTAATTTCATATGCAGGCCAACCCTTACTCTAATTTTTTAAGGCCTTAACATAATGCGGGCCAGCGTTTCGCAATGCTGTATAACCTTGGGCTATTTTCATGTTGCACCAATAAAACCTCGCCTTTTTTTATAGATTAACAATTATTCGCGCCATTAATATTGTGTAATATTACACAAGTCTTATTTTGGTAACCTAATCTAGTAGGCCTGCTAACCTAATTTTATAATGCGGGCCAACCCTAACCCTAATTTTATAATGCGGGCCAACCCCTACCCTAATTTTTTAAGGCCTTAATATAATACAGGCCAGAGTTTTTCAATTTTGTGTAACCTTGGACTATTTTATGTTGCACTAATAAAAACTTGCCTTTTTTGGAGGTCGACTAAAGCGGAGTTAATTCAATATATGATCTACATACTGCATAAATTACATTCTTGATATCTATATAACCTTTTAACAATAATTGCATCAAAAAGGTAACCCTAACCTTAACCAAATTTCACTCCGCTTTAGCCGACCTCCTTTTTTGTAGATTAACAACATATGGGTGCAGAATAAGATTTTTGCAATTTTTGTGTAACTCAGGCCATTTAAATGCTGCACCAATAAAACTCACCTTTTTTTGTAAATTAACAACATATAGTGGTGCAAAATAAGATTTTTCAAATGTTCATATAACTATACCATGGTGCAAATAGAAAAGGTTGATTAAGGATTCATGAAATCTATGGTGCAAATAGCAAAAACCATGGTGTAAATAGCAGTACCCTATAGATATTGCATATTAGTTATTCTTATTCATGAGAAGGTGCTATGTTGATTATTGTCATGTCAGTATTAGTATTGAAGTATTATATATTACATTTTATATCACATGAAATAAGTCCGATCAGCCCATATACTTTGTAAAAGTTTGTTTTTATCCAGTATACTACATTAGCAAATTTATAATAGCATAATCTTATGTAAGGTCTTACGAACTGTAATATAAGCAAAATATTTCATAATATATTTCAACATATAGGCTGATTTCGTTTTTTGGGCCTTTTTTTACATATATGTAAATTATTGTTTTAGGGTTTATTTTTGATCAACAAATCACCTAATTGGCTATTACATTTTAAAATCATAATAAACAAAATTTTTAATATATGAATTATCACATCAAACCAATCATCTGTTTCTGCAACTCATCAAAAAAAAGTAAAGATAATTGTTAATTGTAAAAAGTATGCTTAATTTATATAGGACCCCAAACAATACATATAGAGGTTATATTGGCTTTAATATAAACTTTTTGTAAATTTTATTCACTTTTTATTTTTATTCTTTTTTTTTAATGTCAAAGTTTCCGCTCTGGGTGAGAGTTTATTTAATCAAGCCTGCGGATCAAGATTTTATCCACTTTTTATTAGAGCTAATTAATCTTATTTTATATATAAACTTTAATATTTAATTTAGAGATGTTAAGTGGTTCAGGTGAACCGGGTTCAAACCCGGTTCAAACTAGATTTTTTAGCAGTTTGTTCAGAGAAAAATTAACTAGTAGTTTCTGAACTAGTTTCATAACCTTAGTTCATAACTTGGTTTATAAATCTAGTTTATAAACTTAATTTAAATAACTAGTTTAGAAACCCGGTTTATGAACTAGTAGTTCAACTTACTATTATATGATTCATCAAGATCTCATGGTCATATTGTAAGATGCCTGTTCATTAACTAATTTTTCTTGTTGTTAATAAAAATACTACAGAGCAACCAGTTATAAAGTGCTTATTTGAGATAACTTGTATCATGATTATCATATGCGAACTTTATTCTCGCTCAGATTTCATATTAAACACTCTTTTTATTAAAGATACAAAATGGAAGTAGTGCTCCACTCCATCACTTTTCTCTTCTACTACTACATACTGTGCTCATAACAACTCTATGCTCATAACAACTCTATGTGCACGTGATATGTCACGTGTCGAAGCATAATTGAGGAACGCCAATGCTAAGGTATGGCGCATCTTTTTTTTTCTAATAGCGGCACTCATTACATTCAACATCAATTTTTTATAATAGCGAGTTCGAGCCCATGCTATGGTGCGTCGCATTCAACTCAGTTCACATGACAACATCAACGAGTTTGAGTCCACGCTATGGTGCGGCGCATTCAACTCGGTTCATATGACAATATTAACGAGTTCAAGCCCACGCTATGGTGCGGCTTATTCAACTCGTTACATGACAACAGGCAGGGCACTAGGTGCTAGGTGCAATGAATGAGAGAGGCAGGAGGGGTGGAAGCCAGATCATAATCGGGCACCGAAGAGAACAAGTGACAAGACAAGCAAAGAAAGAAAGCACTGAGATTCACTATTTACTCCTACATGCATCTTTATAATCTCCGCATATCTATAATCTATCACATGCATCTATAATCTCCATTGCATGCAATCATATGCTATTACCTTTTTCATATAAGCCACAAATTAGATTATCCTTGCGATACCCCTAGCGTGACTTCGTCAACGCATAGGGTTATTTTCTGTCTATCCAAATATTGTGTTCTACAAATAGACAAACAATATTAAAATATCGTATAACAAAAAAAATACCAAAATTACTAACCTGACACAAACTAAATAAATTCTTTAATAATTAGAATATAATAAAAATAAAATAGAAATAAATAAACAGAACCCGAGATTCGAGTTTTGTAATAATAATAATAATAATAAAATAATAAAATTAAAATTAAAATTAATAATAAAACTATTACAAAACTCGAATTTCGAGTTCTGTTTATTTATTTATATTTAATTTTTATTTATTCATCTGCTACTATTTCTAAAGTTTTTCTTTTTATTTTGATGTGCATTTGTTCTTATTATATAATACAGTATCATACCCGGGGCTTTTAATACGTATTAGGACCCCGGACATCTAGTATAGAGGTCATACTTGAAATTTTGGAGCAAAAACACCTAAAATTTAAGAAGCAAAAAACAGTTTTTGGCGATTATCTTGGCATCCAGTGGTCCAATTTGAATGAACTTTTTTTAAAAATTAAGCTCTCAGTGAGACGCATCTAACAAAAAAAAGTTTATTCAATTCTGATTACTGGATTAGAAGTTATTAAAGTAAATAGGCTTTGTCGTTTAGAGCAAATTAGGTCAAAATTGGCCAAAATCCAGTTATGCCTATATAAGAGATGTTTGGGGTCCTTACGTATTTATCCTTTATTTTTTGAATATTATTCTATACTGTAAATTTTAAGAAAGTGTAAAAAAATTATTTTAAGCATGTTTTTTTATATTTAAAATTAAATAAACTTAGTCCATAAACTCGAGCTTGAACTTAAAGCTAACCCGAATTTTATGCTTAAAGTTTATGAACTCAAGCTCAAACTCAAGTTTAACCATTAAAGTTCGACTAAAGTTCATGAACTTCAGTTCAGTTCGTTTTTTCTTTGAGCTTCTTGGGACTGAACCAGAACCAGACTGAACAAACCACTTAACATCTCTAATTTAATTTGTGATCCGCATATGAAGTAGTGAAAAATCATGTGATTTTCACTATTAAATTTCACCTTTTTCAGAATCTGGCGTTTCCCTAAGGGTAAATCAATTTCGTACTAAATAAACCTTTCTTGTGTGCATAATAAACGTTGTAAAGAAGAAAATATGAGCATAATAGTAGTTGAGATATTAAAATCGGCCTAGTGGATCGTGAGATATAGGTGTATTTGTCCTCACAACTATATGATATAAACAAAGAAATAAACAAATCATCGTAAAGACAAAAATGCCCATATATTACAACCTGCTAAGCTAATTTTAATGTTTTAAATACCATTATGCTCGCAATTATCACCTCTACAACTTTTATTATATGCATGAGAAAGCTTTACTTAGTACAAAATCGATTTATTCTTGGGGAAACGGCAGAATAGTAAATATATCCCTGCAGTTTACTATATTTTTTTACTGGTTCACATGTGGATCACGAATTAAATAATTTTATCTATTTAAAAATATAACAAATAATTTATATATTTTTCTTCAAAAAAATTTTCTTCAAAAAAATTTTTTTCAAAAAAAATTTTTCTTCAAAAAAATTTAAATTTTTCTCCAAAAAAAATTTATTTATTTATTTGGTTAAACACTGGTTAAACCTATCTAAAATTTATAATTTATCCATTTTAAATAATATTGCATTAAAGGCCTTTATCCACTTTTAAATATAATCTTTTTGCCAATAATCTCTTTTCAAATATAACATATTAGTAAAAAAGTATCTTTTTTATCCAAAATTTCAATATAACCTTTATATATATTGTTCAGGATCCTACAGTGTGTAACACCTAAAGACTAAAATAATTTCAAACATTAATAGCTCTTGATACATAAAAAATATGAAAAAAGAAAGCCGTTAAATTGTAGCCAAGTTAATTTGCTACAACTAAGCGGCTTTATATTTAAAATAATTATTATATTTTTTGATTTATATTAATTTAAAGATGCTTAATTTTTATATGATGCATCAAAAAATTAATGAAAATAGAACAAGTCACATGTTTGGCCTCTTGCTATTGGCTAATTTGTTATTTTAATTAAAAAAATTTTTTTGAAAAAAATATTTTGACCAATCAAAATACAAGAAATTAAAAAGATAGTAAATTTCAATATGAAATTTTTTAAATAGGACAAGTCACATGTTTTAGTCTTTAGCTATCGTAAACTATATTTATATATATTTTCTAATATAACAGTTTTTTTACTTGTATTTTGTTTATAGAATGTGTTTAAATAGATTTGGCTTTGTAAAATGTCCCGTATATATATAATAGTTAGGCTTCCTCATGGGCCGGGTAGAGCTGGGTACTAGTGATACCCTTACTAGGGTTCTGCAATTTGATTTGATCTTCAAATATTTGAATCAAATATTTGATCAAATTCAAATTCAAATTTGACTATATTTGATTTGATCAAATTCAAATATGGCCAAATTTGATTTGATTTGACAAATATTTGATTTGATTTGAAAATTACTATTAAAAATTCAAATTCAAATCAAATTCAAATTCAAATATTTGAATCAAATCAAATTCAAATTAGGGTCAATTTGATTTGATCAAATCCAAATTGATCCAATATTTGATTTGATTTGAATTTGAGGAACCCTAACCCTTACCCTACCCATTTGTACACTGGCAATCTATTTGAGCCCTACCCTTACCCTAGGGCTTAGATTTTAGTACCCATACCCGGTCCATTAAACTATGGGCACCCTTCGAACTACCCATGGGCCCCATCAAAAATATAAAGGTCGATATTTTTTAATTTATCTCGACCTGTTCTGCTTCCGAGTAAGCTCTCTCAGCTCTATTTCAATCAATAGTAAGAATTCTAATACTATCATCTTCTCGATTTACAAACATTAATTATTTTTTAAATATTAATTATTTTTTAACATTAATTATTTTTTAATATTAATTATTTTTTAACATTAATTATTTTTTAAACATTAATTATTTTTTAAACATGAATTATTTTTTAAACATGAATTATTTTTTAATATGAATTATTTTTTTAAACATTAATTATTTTTTAAATTAAAATAAAAAAGTCATATAGCGTATAAATAAGAATTAGCATTTTAGATTATGATAATATAAAAACGATTCAAGAAATTCAAGAAAATGTCTGAAAAAATGAGGATGCTATGAATAAAAAAAGCGAACTAACAAGAAACGAATTGAAAGGTAGAACAGTTTGTAATCGGTAAGTTCATTATATTTATTTTTCAAATAAGGCTAATCCTAACAAAAATGGCTTTCCTGCCTATATGTGCATGTGTAAAATAAATTTTAATGTATTACTAATAAATCTTAAAAGTGATTATTATATGCACAGTCTACATCCTAATACTATTATTTATTATTATAGTTTGTTAGTTCTCTAGCGCTAGTGATAGCAATATTACAATTGATAAAAGCATCGATTTGATGCAAAGCGCTAGCACAATAGTGATCAACATTTTTTGCTAATCGAAAAGTATTACGCCAATATATGCAAATAAAATTAAGTATAAATTTTTATAATAACGTAATAATTCTATGTATCATAACTAACTTTAACTTATTGTTATCGTATAGATATATTGGTTACCACATAATCTTGCAGACATCCATGTCCGCGAATACCTAATGAGGTAATATCTCATAATCTTGATGTCCGCGAATATCTAATAATGGAATATTAATAATACAAATAATATAATAATATTAATTAAAATAAAATTATATAAAACTATCATAACCAAAGCAAAGCAAATTTATTTATTTTTTTTTTATCCGTGTTTAAATACACTTAAAAAAAAATTGTCAAACTAGACAAAAAAAAAAAATTCTCAAACAAATTTATAAATCCTAACCAAATTTATCTGCCATATCCAACCAATTTCTTTGGCACATTAATGCGGCTATTGTATCCGGATCCAATAAAGTACGACTATCATCAATTATACGACCTGCATAGCTAAACATCTGTTCTGATGCAACGCTTGAAGCAGGTATAGCAAGAAAATCCCGGGCCACTGCCGACAAATTAGGAAATCGTTCTCTATTATGCTTCTACCATGTAAGTATATTGGTAGTTTTCTGAGTAATTGTTCATCTAAATACCGTTTTACTTCACAAAGTGGATCATTTTTGCTTATCCAAGTTTGCTTTGCAGCATATTTGAAGAAATCATCAACATGGTTTTCAAATATTGATACTTCATTTTCATTAATGGGAATTTCATTATCATGATTAACGGTTGAGGAATATATACGAAGATATATATCTTCAAATCTAATTTTAATAATATTAGAAATAAAAATATATATAAGGGTGTAGCGACTTAGGGAAGTTGTTAAGTTGTCACCCCCAAGCGACAGGTCTAGAGTTCAAATCCCACTGGAGACAGTTTAGAAAAATAGGCCTGTGTACCAGTAACATTTATTCAACGATCGGTTGGGTACATTACCTGTAGTCCTTGGTTACCATTTTGAATAGAGCTTTCGGGCGAAGTTGTGTTTCGTAATACAGATAAATCCAAGGAACCGGAATAATTGAAACCCGTTTAGCAAGACCCGAGTAAGGAGGTAGTGAAGATCTTTGACGATACTGCGGATACCGGAATTTGGAACCGAAGAACTGGACGAACAGAACACCCCAGGGCAAGTGGGGCACCAACCTGGCTGCCGGAGATGTACCGGAAAAAAAGGTCCTATGCTGCGGAATTAGGAACCAAGGGAAGTTAACCAAAAAAGGCACCTAAAGCTGAGGTACAACAACCTATCCGGGCTAACTAGTTTGGTAGTTTGGGAGAGATCAGTTATAGGACTGGTTGATGTAGGTACCAGGATCAGAATGAACCTTACAAGGGCAAGGATACTGTGCGGTTCAATGGTTAGCCCTGACTGCTAGTGGTGGCCTCGACCATTGCGAAAGTATTCAAAGCCTAATCTAGAAATGTGTGGGATATAGAAAGATTAGGGGGTATGTACTACACCCTCCCTAAGGTAATCCGGCAGTTGGAATGCTACCAGATTGTCTATAGAATTAGGGTACAAGTAGTATGGCAAATGTCGATCTGGGTGGTCTTCAATTGAAGCAGCACGAGGTTATGTGTAGGTGTAATTGGGGTGGGTAATACAGGACAGGGGACACCAGAGAGTTTAAATGAGTAATCTCCTAGTTAGGTTACAGGTATGGCGTATAGTGTAGAACCTTCAGGCGGACTACTCAAATAGGCAACCAAAAGTTGCACGTGTGGCTATATGTACTCTCATTAACCAAGAATGTATTATCTAAAAAACCTAATAAAAATTCGCCTGCATGCGACATTGCAAAAATAAAAAAATAAAAATATATATATATATATATATAAATGCATATATATAATATTAATTAATAAATATTCATACTTTATTCGAATGTTCTGTATTTTTTTATCGAGATCATACGATAACAATTTTTCCTTTTTACGGTAATAATATGCAATAAATTGTATTTTGTAACGAGGATCTAGAATACATGCAATCATATATAAGAGGCTGCTGTGTTCCCAATACTTATTAAATTTTTCAATCATAGCTTGACTAATATTGCGAATAAAGCTATCTAAATGTGATTTCATACTCATTAGATGAGTACGAATATTCCAAACTGAAGAAAGGAAATTGTTAAGAGTTGGGTATGAATTTGCTGACACTTTCAAAGTATCTATTTTTATTTAAAAATTTTAAAAATTAGTCTAGTTATTTGTATTAGAATTTGATTATTTAAATGTACAGTAATCGTATTCTTTATACATTCATAAAAGGGGTTTAATATATTAGAAATAGTCTCCGCATTTTCCATTCCTCATCGTCGGGTATATCAGGAAATGTTTTATCTTTGTCCTTCATTCTAAGAAATATATTTTTAATTTGTACAACTGATTGTAGCATTAGAAACGTTGAGTTCCAACGCATGTCACAATCTAGTGGTAGAACTACAGGTTTTAGGGATTCAGATTCACAGATGTCCAAAAACATTTGACGCTTTTTTGGCGATATATGTATCGCTTTAACACAACTACGAATCTAAACAAATTTAATAAAAATATTAATATCGAATAAAAAAATTAATATCGATTTTTAATTAGTATATAATTACTTTTCTAATAGCTGCTACAATTTTTTTTAGCCCGTCTTTCACGATGATGTTTAGGATATGGACAAGGCACCGGTTATGAAAAAGCTCTTCATTGACTTGTATATAAGAGTCTTGAGAAATGTAATTGGCTAATTCATGAATCGCAACATTATTTGATGCGGCATTGTCGAGAGTAATAGTTTGCAACTGTAAAAAAAAATTATTAATATTTAATAAAAAATTATTTACTTAAACTAGCTATACAAGTTAAAATGTCCAGACTTATGCGATTTTAGGATTTTTCATTGTTTAAACAATGAAAAATCCTTGAAATCGCATAAGTCTGGACATTCTAATACAAGTAAAAAATATAAATTACTTTTTAACTACCTTAGTGGTAATAAACCAATCGTTCGTTTCCGATTTAATACAATTGGCGATATTAATTCCAATATGTGGATAAGAAATTAATGGGAATGATAATAACATTAAAATAAGATTCCAGTCCTTATCAAGAAAATGTGCTGTAACCGACAAGTATCCAAGTTGTTGAAGGGACGTCCAGGTATCACAAGTAAGAGAGATTTTACCTTTAGCATTTTGAAGGATTTCTTTAATTAACGTTTTTCTTCTATTATAAGATTTCATAATATCTCGCTTTATTGTATCAGCACTAATACTAAAATCGGGTAATAGTCCATTAATAAGTCTACGAAAGCCCCGCCCTTCTACGAACTGGAAACTCAACTCATTCAAAACTACCATATCGGCAATATCTTTTCTAGTTGATTCTTTTGTATATATTCTTTTTTTTGTTTGTGTATTAAATTTTAATTGAGTTTGGCCATTAGATGAATTTGGTTTCAAACCAGTATGATATAAAAACCTTTGGTACTTAAGACAGGTATCAAGATGACGCCGAAGATGGGATGTTCCGGATCTCTTTTTGTGACTTAACTGCTTATTACAATAGTTACATTGGGCTTTTTTTTTCTTTTTTTTCATTAGTTACTTCGGAAAAACTGTTCCATACAGTAGACGTACACTTTAATGATTCAAGCTGACTAGAGGTTTCACTGTAAGTTTGGCTGATGGCTCTATTAGCAGTTTCATTAGTAGTTGAACTGTTAATTGAGATAGAATCCAAGTCAATAACGGGTGATGCTAGTATAAATGATGTTGAGGCAGAGTCAATATTATAGCTATCGACTTCATGACTATTTAGAAGGTCATCTACTTTATCAGGCTCATCGTGATTATCAGGCTTATCGTGGTTATTTATTGAGTCATTCATATTTGCAGGATTATTATGATTATCCTTGGGGTTACCCATGTTAACGGGCTTGTTTGCTTTGGTAGTATTTGGTAAATATTTAGTTAATTTTTTTTATTTCATTTAAAAAATTTTATTAGTTTTATTATTAATAATAAAAATTGCAGTAATAATCAAATATAACATACATGGTTTCAGCGGCTTTCTACTAGTTCTACTGGTATACGCTAATACTTTAATGTATTGCTACCATTATGCTAGTACTTTACGTGTTGGTATTTGTATATTGAAGTAAATTGATAAATCTAGAGAGGTAATTTAGAGCGTTGGACGTTGGTAATCTAGAGTATTAGGTGTTGGTAATTAAAAGCGTTGGGTGTTAGTACTTAAAAGCATTCTTGGTCTTAAAAGTTTAGCGCGTATTGTATAATTTTCTAATCTTAAAAGTTTAGCGCGTGTTGTGTAATTTTCTAATGCTATAATGTAAGAATTATTAATTCATACATATATATACTATTATGTATCTGTATTATGATTGGTTATTGGTCACATGAAATGTGTTAACCGGTACCCGTGGGCCAAAAGGGGCAGTAAGTAGTATTACCCAGGCCCTACTCAGCTTTGTAAGGGCCTAGAACCTGGTGCCCTTACCCTTATCTAAGGGCCCAAAAATCGATATCCTGGCCCGGCCCTTATGGTACTACCCATAGGCAGTGTTGTACATTTTTACTGTCCCAGCCTTTTTTTGCCATGTCCCAATGTTCCAACGTCCCAGCGTCCCAAGTGTCCCAACTATGTTCCAAGCCTTAATAATTAATAAATTAATTTAAAAAAATATATAATTATATATTTTTTTAGGTGCTAAACACATTTTTAAAAAAATTTAATTAGATTTTCTTAATAAAATTTTAAGTAATTTCAATTTATAAAATTGTTCCAGAATGTCCCAAAATGTCCCAACGTATGTCCCAACTGTCCCATGTACAACACTGCCCATGGGTACCCATGGATAGCCCAGGCCTATGCGGAAGCCTAATAACAGTATTAATAATTTTATTTTATATATATTACATATTATAAAAAACAATAATATTTATTATAATTAGCTATTAGTAGAAAAACCATTTTATTGTGCTGTTTGTGAAAAATGCTATAAAACAAATAGTGGTTTAATTAATTATCTTATTCCCATCTATATGACTTTTTTCATGTACTTATTCCTACTAATAAATATCATTAACTTATTTTTACTAGCATACATTTTAGTATCTAGAAAATTGGTAATAGTTAAATCCTAGACAGTTGGACATTAGCGGAACTCAAATTCTATTGTAAACAAAGAATACAATGTATAAGCGGCTTAAACTTTCTGATTACTACATATGAATCAGTGTACTACTATATCCCTAAATAATAGCTACCGGACTGTATGATTCTTTGGTTCTTCATCTGTTTTTTATCATAACTTCACTTCGGAAGGTTTGCTATTTGTTGGACAAGTGATTAGCAAAGAGAGTTACAGGAAATCTTTATTTTTAAGTTTAAAATCTAAAAAATAAAAAAAAATAATAAATTCGTTTAAAATAAATTAAAAGCAACATATTACAAATTACCTTGATAGCTAATTAATATAAAGTTTAACTTAGTAAATACTGCATGCTTACTGAGTAAAGTTCTTCAAAAAAAAATTGATATCTAATAATTTTATAATTAGAAGCTTATGGTATTCTTCTATCTTTTGTACTACTTTAATACTGTATTTGTTTAAAAATTTTTATAACTTTACTTATCCTTAAAAATTTCAATTCAACTTTGAATTTTTTTTTTTTTTTTGTGTCAAAGTTCCCGCTTTGGGTGAGAGTTTATTTAATCAAGCCTGTGGATCAAGGGCGCCTCTTTGGGCGCACCCACAATTGAATTACATTGAATGAGAGTACAACTAGCCACACGTACAACTTTTGGTTGTCTAATTTAATTAGTCCGCTCGAAGGTTCTACACTAGTTGCCATACCTACAACCCGACTAGGGGATTGCCTATTTAAACCCTCTGGTCCAAGCTTCGTATGTCAATCCTACTTGTAATCACCGGTACAGCCCTCCGATACATTAGTCAGTCGAAAACAGTCCCAGATGCTACCTACATCCCCTTAGGACTAATTTATCCTCGCGGGTAAACTTGGTAGAGCAGTCCCTGTCCCACACAGGTATTACCTACACTTCGGTAACTTACGCACTCACCGAGGCAAGCAACTTGCAGTCAGGGGATACCCAACCGCTACCATTACTTACTTCTGCCCTTATAAGGTTCGCTCCAACCCCGGTACCCACCATCACTTTCCTACCGGTCCTTCACCGTTTTTCCAGACTTCCAATCCAGTTGGCCCAGAAGGGTTGATCTACCTGGCATTAGGTGCCATTATGGTTTTTCTCCCCTTGGTCCCCAATTCCTCAACATGGGTCCTTTTCCCTCGGTGCGACTCCGGTAGCCAGGTTGGTAGACCTTGTCCCCAAGGACAACGTCTGGTTTCCCGGTTTTGGTCCAATATTCCAGTTTTGGTTAGCACCATCAAAGATCAGAGCTACCTCCTTACTCGGGACTTGCCAAATGGGTTTCTGTTTCTCCGGTTCCTTGGATTTGTCTGTGTCACAAGACACAACTTCGCCCGAAAGCTCCTATTCAAGATGGTAACCAAGGACTACAGGTGATGTACCCAACCGATCGACAAGAAACAGTCACCGGAACACAGGTCTATTTTTTCAAAAGCATCGCCAGTAGGATTTGAACTCAAGACCTGCCACTTGGGGGGTGACAACTTACCAACTTTCCTAAGTCGCCACACCCATTCAACTTTGAATTATAAGTGATCTATGTTATATCTTAATAAGGAAAATTCTCCAATTGACTGGTGGATTATCAATTAACAATAACAAAAATATTATTGGTTTTGTTGCAAAATATATTTTACAACTCTCATTTTTTATGATCTTGTGTAGTATAGGGGCATCTATAAATAACGTTATATACCCCTCATAGTAGCGCTTGACCTCCCTCAAAATTCGTATGTTTATATATAAATTTTACAAAAACTTGAATATATTGTGCACTGTGATCCGATTTGAATGAATTAGGTACCATTCGATTCGTCTCAGTGAGACAGATCCAATAATACCAAAATCATTTCATTTGGATCACTGAATCAATAGTTATTCACAAAAAACTATTGATTTTATAGTAATTTTATAAGAAAATATAATAACCAAAGTATTTGGCCAATAAATTTTGATCCAGTGATCCAAATGAAATGAAATTAGCATCATTCAACTCCTCTTACCGAGACGAATCTAATGGTACTAAAATTATTAAATTTGGACTACTGGTTCAAATTTTAGCCAATTTTTTCTAAAAAGATTATGTTATATTTTTTTGACCCCCCTACTTATTGAGAAAAATGTTATCGTTTGTCCAACCCCCTTGTATAACATTATTTATAGATGCCTCTAGCTAGTGCTCCTAGGTCTGGTCTAGGTTTTGTCTGGGTCCAGTTTGGAACTAGACCAGACTCAGGCTCTAAATTTTACTAATTTTAAACTTTAGACCAGACTTAGACTCAACTATAAGTCTGGTTCAGGTCTGGTCCAAAGTCTGCAAACTGGTCTAAGTCTAAATATAATTATATGTATTTTTTGGCACTGAACAATTTTACTTAGTGCATTTTGTTAGAATTATTTAGTAAAATTTTATACAGTTTATAACAATTCTGATTGGCCAATTTTTGTGTACCAAAATTTTGATTGGTTAAAAATAAAAAATTAATTTTTTTTATATAATAAGTGCCAAATTTTAGATTTTTAATAATAAATATTAACCAATCAAATTACGAGCACGTGATTAGCATCAATCTGATTGGTCAATTATCTTGCGCCAAATTTCTGCTTTACTATTAAAGTTGCTGAACTTTAAACTCTTATAACATCTTTAAAAAGCAAGATATCAAAAATCTGTTTTACAGATTTGTAGTTTAGGTTACAAATAAAAAATTTGTAAGAGGGATTTTTAAAATAATTACTTGTAAAAAAGATCTACACACACTCTCTCCTGACCACATTGTAACGGAGACGTGTATTTTATTTTTTCAAGATACAAGAACATATTACATCAGAACAGACCACAAAAAATAACAGAACAGGGGCTTGTCCCCAAGGAGACAAGAAACTTAGAATAGAAGAGCTAAGTAATATGGAGAAAATGGCAGATATGACAAAAAAAACTGAAAAACAAACCATTCGACCTCGATAAACATGTCGAACAAGGAAACGTAAATACAAACGAAACAACAACAAAACAAACAGTACACGTCGAAAACAATAATCTGAAAGAAGCTGAGCTAAGTTGGGATGAAAAAGTAGTCCAAGAACTAGAAGCGTTGAAAGATGTAACTAGCAACTACATTAACTCGAACAAAAACTCTATTGTGGTCAACAACGAACCAAGCGAAGTACAACATTTAGTGACAACAACAGAAAAAGATGTAAACCAAACTGCTGAAGCTCTGTCCAGTGTTTTGGTTGAAAATGATACACCTGGGAGCAATAATAAAGAGTCAGAAGCAAATGGAACTAATTCCGCAGATAATGCTAAGGCACTAGTAGAAAACTAAACGAAACGTAAACCTTGGACCTCACTGTTTCAAAAATTGAAAAGGGGCCAGTCAACATACTCCACATTTTCTTCGAGGAAAAACATAAGGACAAACAACTCAAATGCACTCATTATAGAAATACAAGGTCTCCAAAGCTTGTTCAATGAAATTATGATGTCGATATTTGAACAAGTGAAATATGACGTCAGTGCGGCAAAGCAGCACTTTGTCAAAGGTGTGCATATACATATAGAAATCACGTTTACAAGTAAGAAGAAACTTAAATATTATGCTTCCAATGGGATAGTCATAGAAAACAAGACATACTTTGGGTATATACCAATAGATAGATGCAGGTCCTTCTTACTGGTGAAATGTAGAAATGTCCCTTTGGGAAATAAGATAGAAATCTCAGATGCCTTATTAGGTGCCTTTGATGATGTAGGGAAAATTGCATCGATTAGACTATTGATGATTGATGGAACCCCTTATATCTCAGATCAATGAATCATTGCATTTGAAACCACAGATGACCCAGAATTAGAGACCAAGATTCCTAGGTTCACTCACATTATGGATAACAAAGTACCCACAGAATGGCGGTCAGCTGAGAAGGCATGCTATTTCTGTGAAAAAGCAGGTCACATTAAGAGATATTGCCAAGAATATAAAGAATTAGTGGAACGCAGGCAGAAATTGCGCGCACAAAGAGCCAGGGATCCAGAGGAAAAACTGGTTTTGAATATGCAGGATAGTGTTCCTATGAACCTGAACTGAACTAAACTTAGATCAAGTTCAGGTTCAGGTTCAGGTTCAGTATTGAACTTTTAGAGCTGGTTCAGGTTCAGTTCAGGTTCAGTTCATAAGTTCATGAACATGTTCAGGTTCAGTCTGGTGTTCATATGAACTAGTGATTCTAGGTTTGGGTCCGGGTTTGGTCTGGTCCAAACCAGACTCAAACTCTAAATTTTATTATTAAAACTTTATATTAGACTCAAACTCAATCATAAGTTTGGTTGGGCTAGTCCAAATTTTGCAAACTAGTTTGAGTCTGAATAATAATATATGTATTTTTTGATACTGAACAAGTTTACTTAGAGTGAGGAGTATAAATCAGATAGTAAAATTTAGAGAATCATAGAAATTTGTATAATTTTATTAATAAAATTATACAAATTTCTATGATTCTCTAAATTTTACTAATTGATCATAACTTCTTGCACTAAGTAAACTTGTTAAGCACCAAAAAATACATCAAATCGGCATATTTTATTTTACTTTTCTTAAAATTTGAAGAAAAGATGCTTAATTTTGGAAATTTTCATCAAAAATTCAAAATTAAGCATCTTTGACGCAAATTTTAAGGAAAATAAAATAAAATATACCGATATGATGTATTTTTTGGTGCTAAACAAGTTTACTTAGATCAAGAAGTTATGATCAATTAGTAAAATTTAGAGAATCATAGAAATTTGTATAATTTTATTAATAAAATTATACAAATTTCTATGATTCTCTAAATTTTACTAATTGATCATAACTTCTTGCACTAAGTAAACTTGTTAAGCACCAAAAAATACATCAAATCGGCATATTTTATTTTACTTTTCTTAAAATTTGAAGAAAAGATGCTTAATTTTGGAAATTTTTATCAAAAATTCAAAATTAAGCATATTTGACGCAAATTTTAAGGAAAATAAAATAAAATATACCGATATGATGTATTTTTTGGTGCTAAACAAGTTTACTTAGATCAAGAAGTTATGATCAATTAGTAAAATTTAGAGAATCATAGAAATTTGTATAATTTTATTAATAAAATTATACAAATTTCTATGATTTTCTAAATTTTACTAATTGATCCTAACTTTGTGATTTAGGTAAACATGTGCATATATTATGAACCTGAACATGTTCATGAACCTTGAACTGAACCTGAACTGAACTTTTTTTAAGTTCAGATTCAGGTTCATGTTCAATAATTTTAAGTTCAGGTTCAGTTCAGTATTGAACTTTTAGAGCAGGTTCAGGTTCAGGTTCATTGAACCTGAACCTGAACCTCTATTGAACTGAACTGAACTTTGGAACACTAATGCAGAAATTAAAATTGGATGAGATATCATGGAAAATGATATCAACCAAATCTGAACAGGAAATTGAAATGAAAAAAGCAGAAATGACTAAAACCGAGGGGCACACTCCAGTGGAACCACAAGACGTAAGTGAGAAAGAGCAGGCAGAAGCATGTATAAATACCATTTATGGCAATGCAGCTGGTGATTCGCAGCAAACAGAATCTGAACACAAGGATAAATTGGCCATACTGGGATATAGATTGGCCATTAACAATCCCATACAAGCACTGGAGAAAGCCTTGGTAGAGACACAAAGGTCTGAGACTAGCCATGAAGTAAATCACGAGAACATTGAGATGAGTGAGTTCACATTAGTAACTCACAGAAAGAACTCGCCAAACAAAAGAAAGGCGGTACTTCAAATGGCACGAATTATGCAAGATCGGCCCCTACAATTCTCAAAGAGGTAGGGTGGGCGTAACCATCACTAAGATGGAAACAAAACCTTTTACGTTAAATGACCAGAAAATCTATAATTAAAATAGCCACTTTAAACGTAAAAGGGCTAAATGATAGTGATAAACTACAGAGGACCTTTATATTAATAAAATCATACAAGTTGGACATTATAATGTTACAGGAAACAAATTTAAATAATGAAAACAAAAGAAGCTTTAGGGGAGTGCAGAAAATCACGTAATTTTTTAGGGGGTGGGGTCCCCAAATATCACGTCCTATATATATATATAGTATAAATAGCCAATCATATTGAAGAAAATTGATTTTTAGTTAATCGCAGATAGTTGCTACATAGTAAAGTCTAAATTTTACTAAGCAAATCGAAAAAATCGATTAAGTAAACTTATTCAGCAGATCAAAATACACTTATTACAAAATTTTCATAAGTATTGGAAAACTTTTTATTATTTAACTTTTAACTTTTATGTTCGTCGAATAAATTTTTTTAAAAAATTTTAATTTTTTCGTCAAACGTAAAAATCAAAAGTCAATTAATAAACAATTCTCTAATACTTATGAAAATTTCGTAGTAAGTGTATTTTGATCTGCTGAATAAGTTTACTTAATCAATTTGTTTCGATTTGCTTAGTAAAATTTAGACTTTACTATGTAGCGACTTTTGTTAATTGTGGGGTAGCTTATGTTCAGGTCAAAGACGTTTTTGAGTTTTTTTAAATTTGATTGGTCAATAGTCCTATCACTAGGGGAGAGGGGGGTCAGGACCTATGTAAACCCTAATTACGTGATTTACTGCACTCCCTTATCAAGCAACAATGGCCTTATGATTCGATCTGAACAAAAAAAACAGCAATTTTAGCTGGTAATAATAATATACAATTCAAAGATACGAAGACGAAAAACAATGGAAGGGTTATTACAACCAAATTTTTATTCCAGAGATGGGGTTATAATATCACAAACCTATACGCTCCACCTAATCCAGAAGATAGAATTGTTTTTTTAATAATTGGTCACCCAAAATTAGTGAAGAGGATATAAATATCATAGCAGGTGATATGAACACCAACCTAAACCCCGAAAGGAATCGCATTAGTCAAGCTACACCTCAGAGAGATCCCTCAAAGGAGATTCTTGCTGACAAAATAGCAAGATTTCATAATGTGGTAGACTTCGCAAAAGAAAGTCCTTTTCTAACGTTCTTCCAAAACACTTGTAACAATGGGTCAATGGGAACCTGTATTGACTATATATTCATGGACGAGAACTATGGACACTGTATCTCAGAGGTACTTCCACAGCACGGAAACTCAGACCATTTGCTGCTAGAGTGCACACTGAACTTTGACAAACAACAAAGTAGAAACGCTCGTTGGAGCTTTCAAAAAGAATACCTTAAAAATAAAAAATTACTACAAGAGATACTGGAGGAACTAAAAAGCGACGAGTCAGCTTTGGACTGGGACGCTTGCAAAATTAACATCCAATTCATCACAAGGCCTTCAAAAAACTAAAAAGGCCAGAAAGCGAAATAGCCAGATTAAATAGGAGATTGAAGGTACTAAGAATACAGCATGTAAAGACTGAAAGAAAGGGTCACTTACAAACTCAAATAGGGGAGCTTGAAAATAAGATAAGAACTGAAGTAGCAAGATTAGCTGAGAAATGGAGTATAAAAGCGAAAGCCAGATAGGCGGAAAAGGGAGAAAGGTCAACAAAATACATTTTCGCACATTTTAAAGCTAGACAAGCCAAGCCAAGCCAAAAGCTAATAAAAATACTGGAAACAGAGAGCTCAAGGGGAGTGGTCACCCTACAATATATAAGAAATTTTTACAAGAAGCTGTATAAAAGTGAAAAAATAGACCACTAGGCGATGGAAGAGATAGTTGGAAACCCACCAGAGGTTACGGCTAAAATGAATGGATCCCTGTTAAGAGCGATCACCAAAGAAGAAATAGAACAAGTCATCAAAGTACTACCGAACAATAAATCACCTGGGACTGACGGGTTGACCTACGAGTTTTACAAAGGTGCTGGTGGCACCGTGGCCACAGTGTTAGATAAGATGTTTAACAGGGTATTGGAAAAAGGCGAGATGCCACGATCTTGGCACAAAAGTCTAATCACCTTAATACCAAAAACAATGGAGAATTGGGAAGAAATACAGAACTGGCATCCAATCTCGAAGTTAATTGTAACGCAAAAATCTTTATGAAGATAATGGCAGAACGCTTTAATACTATGTAGCGAATTAGTACCAGAATATCAACAGGGTTTCATTAGGAATAGGTCAATTACTGACACAGCGTTTGACATTATTACGACAATTAGAAAACAAAGAGAACAAACAGATATTTGCTGGATGCTATTGGTCGATCAGGCTAAAGCATTCGATAGCGTGAGCCATGAGTTCCTGGAATACACCCTAGGTAAAATGAAATTTGAACAAAGAGCAATAACAATAATAATGAATCTTTTCAAACAGCAAGAAGCACACATAGTCGGCGAAAATGAGCTATCGAGTCCATTTAGAGTGGAAAGAGGTGTAAGACAGGATGACTCCCTATCTCTCCTCTTATACATTATAGCATTTGAGCCTTTGTTAAGACAGCTAAATGAAAATATTTCTGGAATTCCTATGGGTAGATATAGGTTCAAAATGGCAGCTTATGCAGATGATCTCTCGATTGGCATAGGCTCAACCTCGGATTGGAATAATATGTCACACCTCTTCGGAGTATATGAAAAGGCATCAAATGCGAAAATAAATAAAAATAAAACAAAGCTAATGCCGTTGACTTCTACAGCAGAAAGAGTAATCCTGGATGGGGAAGACCAATACATTAAAGTAATAGTATTAGATTCTATTAGTATACTGGGGTATGAAATACAAAGGGAGGCATGCCTAAAAAGGGTTTGTGGGAACGAGTCATTAAAAATTTAAAGAGAATGATAGATTAGTTCAAACTCCGAGATTTGTCCTTTAGGGTGAAAATCTTGATTGCCAATTCCTTAATTTTATCGAAGGTATGGTATGCAGTGTACATCTTAACACCGAACAGGAAACAACTAGCAGAGCTCAACGACATAATTGCAGTGTGGATAAAGAACAAATCCAAGATGCTTCCAAAATATACTAAATTTCAAGAGGACTATTGCAAAGGGGGACTGCGTGCCCCGGTGTTAAAAAATCTGATGGACGCAAGACTGGTGATGATGTGGAAAAAGCTTTGCACAGGGCACGCTTTGTGGGCGAGATACCAAAGAGAAAGAATAAGTGACAGGCTCAGGGAAAAAAGGAACGTAAAAGCAATCTGGGCCTTGCAAGAGGCAAACATAAGTACCAAGGCGTGGCCAGCTGAATGGAGGGCTCACCTGAAAGCGTGGAAACGAATAAAGGGTAGCATTCACTCCACAAGAAACTGGCTGTGGAACCCGGAAGACCTTAGGGTAGAAGAACTGAAAGGGAACCAAATCACGGTAAAGAGGGCGGTTGAAGCCCTGAGTAAGGGTTATCTAATAGCTCAGGACAGGCTGATCCGACAGACGAGGACAAGACAAGATGGATCTTTACCAAAGAGGTACAATTTAAGAAGCTGGATATATTCTGGAGAATATATCACAGGGTGCTACTCCTGGGATATAGATTGAAGCACGTGGACCGCCAGAACGATAGAAGTTGCCCCTAGTGCCCTAGAGAAGAACAGACCATAGAACACTTCCTAATAGACTGCCCCATAAGCGAGATGGTCTGGAGGGAAACTCTAAGGTTTATAGAACCGCTCAACGAAACCAGATGTTCTACAACGAAACAAGAGGTTTTCTCATTGAGTCATTGGCCAGGTAAACAAAATGAGAATGCAGTCCGATGGTTGCATATACAAGCATGCTACGAAATCTGGTATATATATACTAGAGCAAAGTAGGGAGAAGGCTGCCTCACAAGTTTGAAAATAATACAAAAGGTATAAGCAAGGGTAAGGACAGAAATTAAACAGTTACAATTTAATTTGTTAGAAAGACAGAAAAAATTTAGGGATAAATATAGATTCCTTATTTGTAATTAGTCAATAAAGAATTTAATAAATAAAGATCGCCAAACGCGATTCCTAGGAGTAAACCTAGGGGAAATTTCAAAAAAAAATAATTACTTGTTGTGAAGTTATTAGACTTTCATCAGCAAATTTATAATAGCGTAAACTTTCGCAAGTTTTTACGGTATGTAAGAAAATCGTAAACTTACGTAAAATTTAGCGTAATACTATGTAAGTCTTACGATATATAAGAAAATCATAAATTTTCGTAAAAATTTTACATTAATTTATGATTTTCTTATGCACTGTAAAACTTACGTAGTTTTACTCTAAATCTTTTACGTAAGTTTATGATTTTTTTATATACTGTAAAAACTTGCGAAAGTTTATGCTAAATTTTTTACAATTTTTTTATGAACCGAAAAAATTGTAAATTTATGTTAAATATCATACATAAATATTTGAACTCTTTCGAAATATTTTAGGACTAGAAAACCAAGCTGGATCAATAGATCTGTAACCTGGATCGCGCATTGGACTAATTTTTCAAAATAGTTCGAAATAGTTCGATGATGTTCAAATTCTGTACTACAAGATCAGATTAGATCTTTTGTTTATAATTAAATCTTCTATTTTGTTTTTTTTCGCTTTTTTATTTTCGTTCCTTTTCGTTTCTTTTCATTTCATTTTTTGTGTTCGTTTGTTTTTTTTTTTTTTTTTTTTTTTTTTTATTTTTTTTTTTTTTTTTTTTTTTTTTTTTTTTTTTTTTTTTTTTTTTTTTTTTTTTTTTTTATTTATTTATTTTTTAATTTTTTTATTTTATTTTTATTTCGGCACTTTACAAAAAAAACAAACACTTTTCGAAACCTTGCGCATGCCAACTACATCTTCCAACACACACCCCAGCAATTTCTAAATTTTCAAGAACGCTTCTTTAGAGAAATGGAGAAATGGTCACAAGTTTTCGCAAGTTTTTGCAAGTCATCGCGAGTTTTTGCAAGTTCTTGCAAGGTTTCGCTTCATTTATTTTTTTGTTTTACAGTATGTTTTTTGTTTTTGTTTTTTTGGTTTATTTAAAATTTTTTTATTAATTTATTTTATTTCACTTTGCGAAAAAAACAACCAACTTTCAAAACATTGTGCATGCCAACTGCAACTTTCGCACTTTCAAGAACACACCCCCAGCAATTTCTAAATTTCAAGAACGCTTCTTTAGAGAAATAGGCGCAAGTTTTCACAAGTTTTTGCAAGTTCTTGCAAGGTTTCGTTCATTTATTTTTTCATTTCGTGTTTTTTGGTTTTGTTTTTTTTTGGTTTATTTTTAATTTTTTTTATTAATTTATTTTATTTCGGTACTTGCGAGAAAAACAACAACTTTTCGAAACCTTGCGCATGCCAATTATGATTTCTGACACTTTCAAGAAAACACTCCCAGCAATTTCTAAATTTTCAAAAACACTTCTTTAGAGAAATGAGCGCAAGTTTTCGCAAGTTTTTGCAAGGTTTTGCAAGGTTTTGCAAGTTCTTGCAAGGTTTCATTTCATTTATTTTTTTATTTCGTGTTTTTTGTTTTTGTTTTTTTTGGTTTATTTTTAAAATTTTTTTATTAATTTATTTTATTTCGGCACTTTGCGAGAAAAACAACAACTTTTCGAAACCTTGTGCATGCCAACTACGACTTCCGAACCTTTCAAAACCGATAAAAAACAAAAAAGCGAAGATAATAGCTAACTGTGGGGTGAGCGAAAATAAGTATATAGGACTAGTTTTTTGTATATAGTAATAGAATTAGATGCGACGAAGCGCGAAAGTAGTTTAAAATATTTGTAATAATATAAAAATAATATGTAATATATAATAAAGTATGTAATATTAATTAAAAATGTATATTTAATAAATGTAAAATTAAATATATAATAATAAATAAAAAAATAAAAATTTTATATTAAATTGCGAAACTGTGTGAAATATTGCGAAAATCTGTAAAAAAGTATGATTATATGAATATGTATATCATTTATTTATCTTTTAAAAAATTTTAAAAATTTGCGAAAATTTGCAAAATATTGCGAAACAATGTGAATATGTCACAAAATATGCAAAATTATTACTCCTGCGATCCTGCAACCCCCCAAAGGGGCATTTTTTTTAATTTGATCTATTTTGTAATATTTCGCATTGTATCGAAATATTACGGCAATAACTTACATAAGATTACGCACTGATGTACTATAGCGTAAACTTACGTAATTATTACCCCTACGTAATATTCCGAACTAATCATAAGTTTTCGCAAGTTTACGCTCGCGTAAAAACTTGCGGAGGTTTGCGCATATTTTTTTTTGCTGATGTTAAACAATGCTGAAAAAAATGGATAGTTTTCGCTGTCCGGTACTATAAATCATAAGATTTTATAGAATTTTATTAATAAAATTTTAATTTATTTTTTTTTTTAAGCTTCATAGCCATCTGATCTTTATTAGCAAATTACATAAAAGCTACATAATTTAATATACTAATTGTAGAGACTGTACTAAGCCAGCTGCCCAAATTGGTGCCCAACTTTGGCTACTGCACTGAAATGGTTTGCTCATACTCAAGCGACTGTTTTCCCCATCAGCAAGAAGTATAGCTCCGCCTGGCTTCAAAAAGCCAACCATAGAATTCATTCCACCTAAAAACTTCTTTTCTGAGCTTCTTATAAAGAAGAATAAAAAAGATGAAAAGATAAAAAGAGTGACAATACCTAAACAACTAACCAAATAACCAACCAAAAATACAATCAAAAAGAAATAGTAAAAGAAAAACCAAAGAAAAAGCAAAAAAAGAATAGACACATCAAGCATAAACAATAAAAATTATATAATACTACAAAACTAATGTCTACTGGTATATTATATGTACAGATATATGAAAAAAAGAAAAAGAAACTAAAAAAAAGATAAGAAATTTTTCACATGCCATCCAGATCCAACCATGTCATTTATTTGTATGTAGCAACCAAATCCACACGTGACGGCACCGGTCCCGATTTAGATCATTCCAATTCAGAAGGAGTAATACTGCTGATCTTTTGGAGGGGGTAAGCTAGGATTCCCACTTTTTGGCGAAAATTTTGAAAAAATCCAAAGTGAAGTATAACAATACTCAAAAAAAATTTAAAAGAAAGGATGCAGTTAGAAAAACTCAATTTTTTGTTGTTCCCAATTGTTTTGCTACAAAAAACTTCGTCGACAGAAGAAAACTTTAATTTCTACCAAAATTTCTCGTACAAGAGCTCTACCTTCTGCCAGTTATCTTGTAAAAATATGCTTTTGGCTTGCATATCGAATATATAAAGGAGTCACCAGAAAGTTAGTTGACCTTTATAAAAACCGTTTTTTTGCGTTATCCTACTATACATTAAGTATAGGCAACACTTCAACAAAAAACTTCTTGTTTTTCTTCCATTGGTAATTTGGTTCGAGTAATCGTCAGAAAGAGTTCATGAATAAAATTTATTAAATTTTATAATTTGCAAATTTTTATTAAATAATTCTAACAAAACATACTAAGTAAACTTGGTAAGCACCTAAAAATGCATCAAAATAGCTATTTTATTTTTATTTTACTTAAAATTTAGAGATTTGATGCATAATTTTGGATTTTTGATTAAAAAATTCAAATTTAAGCATCTTTTCTCCAAATTTCAAGTATAATAAAAACAACTTGGCTAATTTAATGTATTTTTAGATGCTGGACAAGTTTACTTTGTTAGAATTAATTAATAAAAATTGTGAATTATAAGATTTTATAAAATTTTATTAATAAAATTCTATAAAATTTTATGATTCACAAATTTTTATTAATTAATTCTAACAAAGTGCACTAAGTAAACTTGTTCAGCACCTAAAAAATACATTAAATTAGTAGGTTTTTTTATTTTACTTGAAATTTGGAGAAAAAGATATTTAAATTTAACTTTTTAGATCAAAATTCAAAATTATGCATCTTTTTTCAAATTTTAAGTAAAATAAAAACAACTTTGCTAATTTAATATATTTTTAAATACTGAACAAGTTTACTCAGTGCATTAAGTTAGAAATAATTAGTAAAATTTTGTAAATCATAAGATTATAAAATTTTATTAGTAAAATCCTATAAAATCTTATAATTCACAAAATTTTACTAATTATTTCTAACTTAATGCACTAAGTAAACTTGTTTAGTGTCTAAAAATACATTAAATTGGCAGTATAGTTTTTATTTTTTTTTATTTTTTTTTAATTTTAGAGGCCTGGTACTATGGCTAGGATTTTATTATGAGTTATTAGGACATAATATTTATTACATAAATGAGGATACAACTAGCCACACGTGCACTTTTGGTACCTAATTTAAGTAGTCTGCCCAAAGGTTCTATACTAGCTGCCATATCTACAACCCAACTACGGGAATTGCCTATTTAAACCCTCTGGTTCATGCTCTTCCTATTACTATCTGATGCACTGCACAAGTGCAGATATTAAAGGGCCCCAACTTTTTTTAGATAAATCGTTAGCCTAAGGGCTACTTTACCCTCGCACCAATTGCCTACTGTTATCCTTCTGCGTTCTATTCCACTTCGTGATATGAATTTAGCGACAAAGCCGCCTGCCCTTATTAGGTTTATTCTGATCCTGGCACCCACCTTCTTTTGGTAGTACCGTTGTAGATCTTCACTATTATCTTCTAATTCGGGACTTGCCAAATGGGTTTTCATTTCTCCAGTTCCCTGGATTTATGGTATAACAATAACACCATTGCGCCGTAGCTCCCATTCAAGATAGTGAAACAGGTTTTTGCAACCCAATCGATCTGAGTTACATGGTTACCAAATACAGGCCTATTGTTCAAAGCGTCAACAGTGGGATTCGAACTGTTAACCTGCCGCTTGGGTGATGACACCTTGACCACTTTTCTAAGGCGCCACACCCTTAGTATAGTTTTATTTTATTTGAAATTTGGAGATAAGATATTAAAATTTGTTTTTTTTTCAATCAAAAATCCGAAATTGTACATTAATTGATAATTTTTTCCAAATAAGGGAATCATATTTAACTATATATAGTAAATTGTAACGTATATGACTGAGATTTACTATAGTCAAAAATACTATTTCATATAATCAATAGTTGGTTTACATTAGTTGGCAAATCATTTTATACTAATATCTCTGCAACTACTAAACAGATTTTAATGATATTACTATATTAAAATCAAAAAATAAGGGGAGTAACAAAAATCAGGTGATTTTTTAGGGGGGAGGGGGGTAAAAAAAGTTGAAATTATATATAAGAACCTGACTATTTATATATTGGGGAAGAGGGAGGGGGGTAGGCCTCTGATAAAAAATAATCAGGTGATTAATGACACTGCCCTAATGTTCTACAAGATTACTTAGAAATTAAAGATATATTTACTTAGTAGAAAAATGACTTCACTTTGTCGTAAAGTGGCATTTGTGGCTTAACAATTTTATATAGTAAATCATATAGATCTGCGTGTCGCAATTACTATATATAGCTCCCTTATTTGGAAACAGATTATCAATTAAATCTCTAAATTTTAAATAAAGTAAAAACTAAACAGTCATTTTAATATATATTTAGGTGCTGAACAAATTTACTTAGTGCATTTTGTTAGAATTAATTAATAAAAATTTGCAAATTATAAGATTTTATAATAAAATTCTATAAAATCTTATAATTCATAAAATTTTACTAATTTATTCTAACAAAAACATACTAAGTAAACTTGTTCAGTACCAAAATATATATATAAATATATTCAGACTCAAACCATTCTGCAGACTTCGGACCAGACCCAGACCAGACTTAGACTTGACTAAAAAGTCTAAATATAAAAGTCTAAGTCCGTTCCAAAAATTAGACCAAACTTAGACTTGACTAAAGTCTAATTTGAGTCCGGTCTGTGGGAGCACTAAATATAGTTAAATAAACTTGCTTTACATATATTTGAAGTAGCTGGCCCAGTGTTGTTACAGGACAGTTTTGGTTAATAATTTGGACAATTTTGAACAATTTTAAATAATTAAAGTAAAATTACTTAAAATTTTATTAAGATAACCTATTTTAATTTTAACTGAAATTTGTTCAGTACCTAAAAAAATATATAGTTATATATTTTTTAGATAAATTTATTAATTATTAAAGCCTGGACAAGCGTTGGGCAATCTTGGATGTTTGGACAGTTTTGGATATGAACAAGCCAAAAAAGGCTTAAAGTTTTTTAAATATAGAACAAAAGGATAAAAAAAAAACAACCTTATCACTAAATATAAGCAAAGTAATAAAAAAAAAACAGGTCTTATAGCTAAACTAAAAAATGACATTTCACTAATCAAAGGAGAGAGTTTGCAAAACAAGAATACAATGTGTTGTGGTCATACTCTAGGGTACAATAACTGGGTAACTGTTAGGCTATCCGGATACCCAAATTATAAATTAATAAACAGATTAATTTTTGAGATATCCAGCTAACTTAAAATATAGTACTGTAGTCTACTATATTATTATGGACGCTTTTCAAAAATTTATACAAAGCTAAATATAAGGTATCAAGCTAAAAATTAAATTATATATTCTTTAATTCTATACTTTTAATTGATAATCCGTCTGTCAACTGGAGAATAGACGAAATATAGCGTGCTTCTATCTAAATTTTTTTCTTACTAAGTTAACCACTAATTGAAAGTTGTAGAGCTTGTCAAAACGTATCTAATAGTGGTTAGATCATCCAAATCAGCCCAGTGTATAGCGAGTTATTAGCTGACTATATAAAATTCTGTGCTAGAGATTACATATGAAAATCATTAGGGTGGTGACAGATATTACGTAATATTTTAGGGTGGGGGGGGGTCTCTAAAATCTTATGTTAAATATAGAAGTTCATAATAGCCAATCAAATTTCTCTTATATAGGGGAGAAGGGGTAGGGGGTATAGTAAAATTATATTACATAACATATGTTACCATCCTTATAGGCGAAATGTGGCATGCTTCGATCTAAAACTTTTTTTCTTACTAAGTTAATGATATATGCCACTAATTGAAAGTTGTAGAGCTTGTCGAAACACATCTAATGGTGGTTAGATCATCCAAATCGGCCCAGTGGATGGCGAGATATTGTCGAAAAATGATTGTCCGACTATATAAAATCTTTATGCATATCGGCGGATTTACACAATTGGACCTTTTTTCAAGACCCCGATTTTCATATAATTTTGCAAACCAAACCACCTTATCTCTAAGGGCAGTGTCATTAATCACCTGATTATTTTTTATCAGAGGCCTACCCCCCTCCCTCTTCCTCAATATATAAATAGTCAGGTTCTTATATATAATTTCAACTTTTTTTACCCCCTCCCCCCCTAAAAAATCACCTGATTTTTGTTACTCCCCTAAGATCTAATGGGTTGGCGCTTATCTAATGGGTTTATTTATATTGATCAGTTATTTGTTGATTATCTGATCATCATCTGACCAATAAATTTTGTAAACAATTGAATTTTGGGGACCATTTTTAGGGCCCAATTTCAATTCTGTAAATCCGCTAATATGGTAAACAAATATTGTTTACATAGAGATTTTATATAGTTAGCCAATCGTTTTTCGACAATATCTTAGCATTAGATGCGTCTCGACGAGCTCTACAACTTTTAATTAGTGGCATATATTGTTAACTTAGTAAGAAAAAAGTTTTAGATAAAAGCACATCACATTTCGCCTATAGTAATTTTTATATGTAATCTCTATTACAAAGTTTTATATAGTCAGCCAATTGTTTTTCGACAATAACTCGCCATCCACTGGGCTGATTTGGATGATCTAACCACCGTTAGATGCGTCTTGACGAGCTCTACAACTTTCAATTAGTAGACATGTATTGTTAACTTAGTAAGAAAAAAAAATTAGATGGAGCATGCTACATTTCGCCTATTCTCCAGTTGATGGGCGAATTATCAATTAAATAAAAAAAGTTTAAAAAATTTTATGCTACAGTTTTTGAAATAATTAAGTTTAAATAAATTTTTAAATTTTTTTTTTTTATATTAAAGTTCTTACTATAGGAAAAAGTCTTTTTATTCAAGTATGTAAATCTTTGAAACCTCTGCAAGCTCCTAACATTTGTTATAGAATGAGGAAATAAGAGTACAACTAGCTACATGTACAACTTTTGGTTGTTTAATTTAAGTAGTTCACTCAAAGGTTCTACACTAGCTGCCATACCTACAACCCAACCAGGGGATTGCCTATTTAAACTCTCTGGTTCAAACTTTGCTTGCCAATCCTACCGGTATCACTGGCACAGCCCTTCGATAGATTAGTTAGTCAAGAACAATCCTAAATGCCAACTATAACCTCTTAGAACTAGTTTATTTTTACAGAAAACTTGGTAGAGCAGTTCCTGTCCCACACAGATATTACTTATACTTCAGTATCTTACGCATTTACTGAGGCCAATACTTGCAGTCAGGGGATACCCTGCAACTGTTATCATTATCTACTTCTGCTCTTGTAAAGTTCACTCCAACCCTGATACCCATTATTACCTTTCTACCAGTCCTTTCCTAATACATCCCAAATTTCCAATCCAGTTGGCCTGGAAGGGTCGATTTATTTGGCATTAGGTGCCTTATAGTTTTTCTTTTTCTGTTATCTACTTCCAGAGCATAGGTTCTTTTCCTCCGGTATGACTCTAGCACCCAGGTTGGTGGACCCTCTCTTTCAAAATTTTTGTCATTCTGGTTTTTGGTATTCCAGTTTTGGTAGCACCATTAAAGACTTTGCTACCTCCTTATTCAGAACTAGTCAAATGAGTTTCTGTTTCTTCGGTTTCTTGGGTTTGTCTGTATAATGATACACAATGATACCTGAAAGCTCCTATTCAAGATGGTATACCAAGGCTACAAGTAATATATTCAACCAATCGATAAAAAGCAGTTACCGAAACACAGATCTATTTTTCCAAAGCATTACCAGTAGGATTTGAACCCTATTTTTATTTAACTGGCTTTTTAAATTTTAATATAGTTTTATAATAAACCAGAATTACTAAATATAGTAATAGATGAACTTAAATTTTTTATTAATAAACTAGTTATTTTTTTAAACAAGATTATTTAGTATAACAAATTGCACATATCTTTAAAATTTATAATTTTTCAAAAAAAAATTTAGTTAATTACTATATATAATAATAAAATTACTATATTTTGGTAATTGGTATAATTTTGAATTAAAAATTGCATTTTGATATTTAGAAATAATAACTATCTTAAATTTTTATAAAATTTTAAAAAATTTTGGAATTATATGTAATTTGTTATGCTAAATAATTTTTGCTTATTTGAAATTCAATTAGCTAAATAAAAAATTAATTTTTACTATGCAGTTATTTTTTTATATAAATTTTGTACAACAATAAAAACCAGTTACTTAAATTTAATTATTTTAAAAACTGTAGCATAAAGTTTTTTAAACTTTTTTTTATTAAAAAGGTGTAGATTTAAAGAATTTATAATTTAATTTTTAGCCTAATATCTTATATATTTAGCTCTGTATAAATTTTTAAAAAGTGACCACAATAATATGGTAGGCCACTGTATAACATAGGATAATAGCGGATCTAGCGACAAAACACATATTTCGCAACATACCTCCTGCACCTCCACCATCCAGAAGATTAAAAGTTCATGTTCCACAAAATAGCAGAGCTAGCAAGATTAAGAAATATCCTCAAGTAGTTTTAGGCGATGGGGGTGGAAAGCTGATACGGTTAATGATAGTGAGTAAGCTTCTGAAACTGAATCGGAAGATAAGCGCGTGTATAAGATTGTGGCTGTTATACACCCGAAGCGACGTCGCAAAGTAAAAAAGAAAAATTAATTACATATAAGCGAGATATAATAATCACGATACAATGGTAAAATATATTCATTCTCTTTGAACATTGTATACTATTCCTTCATACATCCATATTCCCGATAATGTATTAAAATATAAATCTCCAGAGATTTCGTATGGGCGATGTATTAAATGCCGACATTGGTATAAAGGTTCGGTGGATACCCATTTGAGACATCAACAATATTTTTTAATTATTCCAAAAAAATAAGCAGTATTAACTATTCAGCGAGCAGTAATTAAATATAATAGCTTTATAGACCTAATGGATTATTTATGAAGCAAGCCAAAGATCGATATTATCAAAATGCGAATAAGCTTAATTATTAAAAATACTAATTTCGTTTCAACTGCATTTATGTAAAGAAACTATAAGAAATTTTTATTATAATAATAGTGATTTTAGAGGTAGTGCTTTAAATAAAATAAGCGTTTGGATAGATAGCAAAAATAATTTTAACTTAGCTAATAATACGGAGTAGTGGGAAGGAATCTTATTTTATTTTGGGCTAGGGCTCGAGATGTTCCTCCCTTGAAACTCACTACTCCATTCATTTTATTATATTCATTTATTATTTAACAATGTGTAGTGGATTTGGATTGCAACATCAAAAATCAAAATAATTTTCTTTCGTTTTAATACCAATCTACTCTTCTTCATTATCATATTCTAATTTCTATGTAGAATGAATTGTTTGAAATTTCTTCGTGTACCCACCCAAAATTACATATTATCGCCTTGTAAGACAAGTAATACGTCCTTATGCCCTTGACGTTTGATAGTAACTTGTTCATAGTTATCTGTGTAGAACACATACCAGAAGTTTGATTTTAATTCATTTACTTGTCTTGTATGGTGTCGGAAGTCAATAATGGCCCATTTTTTTAATGGAATTTCAGTATACTCTCCATCTTTTTCAAATAGTTCAGCATGTTCCTTCAAACGATCACCCTCACGGATCAATTCAATCCCCCAGCAAAACTCCCCATTAACGTAGAAATCCAGAAAACCAGCAGAGCCAAACACAGGACCAACATCAGCACTTATTAATGTATTCATTGGGACAACACTTGTAGCAGAATGATACCATTCCATTTGCCAACTTCTCTCAAAAAAACATGAATCAGATTTAGCACCGGTCTGAACCGTTTTACAATTTTCAGACCAACCTCTTCCAAGTAAATTAGATAACTTAGATGGTCTCATGCGCTCAATAGACCGAATCAAAAACTCATCAAAGTCTGTTGTGTATAATTTCAAATTAGAAGAGGTGAACAGACGGTGGCACAGAACAATTCGGATTATAGGGGCAGTAAATTGTACTCGTCCAGAATCCATCGTGAAGAGACCTATTCTAACCAAATTCTTGGCAACAAGATATGATTCATGGCCAACAGAGAAGGAACTTTCATCTCGATTGATAAGTAGCTTATTGCGAATAAATTCAGCTTCTTCTGAGGTTGGATTCCAGTTGTCGATCCAATAAAAAGCACGCGAACCCGTTGCAACATTATATGTTAGGTTTGGTGATGCAAGATATCGCAACATTTCCACTGTTAAAGCTCCATTTTTATAACGAGCGTGTAGAGAATCCAAAATGAATCGACACAAACCAGGATGTCCATTAGTGAGACAAAAGATCGCATCTGCAATAGCTTCAGGAATATTGAACATTAAGCTACCCCCCAAGATACGAATCTGAACATAGTTTTCTACAAGAAGCTTGAACTCTTCCTTTGTTAGAAGTAGGGCTTTTAAACTAAGAGTATCATTGTCATTAAATTTCACCGGTGTCACGTCATTTACAAGTGTTAGATCGTACGTGCCGAGAAGAAGAATATGAATATCTTTGTTGCACTCGCTTGACATAAGTGCCTTCAATCTACCCCAAAAGTATGGAGCACGGTTACAATAAATGGTCTGTATATCATCGATGAAAATGTAAGTGGTATTTGTGATTTCTGTCCAGGTATAACCAATTTCTTTCTTCCAGAACTCATCGAAAAATTTTTCATCCACTTGTCCTTTACCACTTATACTAGCAAGACTAATGTATATACCAATATGGTTGCGTTGAATGAAATAGTCTCGGAGCGTCTGACCAAGAGTGGTCTTTCCCGATGATGGAGGGCTGCGCAAAAGACCAACACGATTCTTTTCCACAAATTCAATGATAATATTCAGTCTTTCACGTGAAATAACAAGAAGACCTTCTTTTGATTCTGGAGGATATTTGCTTCGATTTTCATCTGAGTCTTCTGTTTTTCTTTTTCCTGATCAAATAAAAGAATGATAACTAAATTTCCTCGGGAGGTAAAATATTGGAGACACTTACCACTGGTAGCGGGCGGTTTTACAATTATTCTGACATTAATACTAGATTCGGCAAAATGGTTGCTTATAATTTCGAATGAAGCCAATTTTTCACCTCAGAGTTTTTCTTTGATGTTAATTCCGACGGGTATTTTCATTTCCTGGTTTTCTTTGCTTTGGGGAATATCCACTTTCCATAGTTCTAAATCGTGTGCAGAGATATTGTTATAATGAGGTCCCATATTCTTCTTAATGAGATATTTTAGGTGACTAACGGTCTCGCGTTTGTCGATATCAGTCGCGAAAGATTTCTCAATGGAGTCACCTAAAACAAGACAGAAAAGCAGGATTTCTGGATTCATTAGAATAAAATTTATTAACGTTAAGCCGTTCAAAGTTATCAGTTATAGAATTTACGGGACATGGGCGCTACATGGGCGCTACTATGAGCTTCCAAAAATGGGGCGATTTTTGAAATTTTTAGCTAAAATTAGTGTTAGAGCCTATTTACCATTAGGAGGTTAGAACAGGCTATAGGTAAAATTATCTTCCCGACATTTTTTATTAATGGCCCAAGATAAGGTTTAGACTGCCGTTTTTATGTTCTTGCGTTTTTTTTTGATTTTTGACTTCTTCGGGACGAAAATGTCACGTGATCACTTGGCTAAAAAAGGGGGTCGTTTAAGCAGGGTGCAATCACGTGATATGGCGCCAATCAACTTGTTTGTTTTGATCAACCCGGATCAGCCCGACAAAGAAACAAAGAAGAAAAAAAGTGAAAAAACGCAAAAATACAAGAAACGAGTGTCAAAACCTACCTTGGGGCATTAACAAAAAATGTCGGGAAGGCAATTTTACTATAATACTATTCCTAACCCTAACTGCCGCTAACCCTTACCCTAACTTTAATTAAAAAGTCAAAATCATATAACTGCACCCTGCTTTAAACGACCCCTAAAAAAGGACCAATTCCGTAAATCCGCCCATATGTCTTCATACACTGATTAAACTTTACAAATTTAACGATCTTGTACACGTGACAATCGTGAAGGGATTTCACGATCTTGTACACTGGTATTTCGCTCTAGACTATTATTGAACATTAGGCCTTTACACATTATCGACACCTAGTTACATCATAACACTACCTTAGGTGGGTTAATTAAAATGTCGGAAAGCAATTTTGCTTATGTAAAACAATCTAAAACTTACCTAAGATAACTCTAACCCAGGGACTTTCTGCGTTAACGGAAAAATCACGGAATTGGATTATAAAAATTATGATTTTTTGGCCGGATTTAGGATTGTAATGCTGACATTAATTTTGGCCGGAATTTACAACCATAATGCTGGCCGGTTTATGTAATTCTGGTCAGATCTTGCATTGATTCTAACTAGTGTTCCGCAAAAGATCCGGGTCCGGTCCGGTCTGAAACATAAGCTAGCTTTTCTGTTTGGTCAAAAATGTTCATAATGTAGGTAAAAAAAGTGATATAAAAGACGAGCAGAGTAGTGTTACGAATCGGGCAAAAAATCATAATCGATTAGTTAGTTGAAAATTTTTAGAAAATCAATTAATAGTTGATTATGTTTAACTAATCAACTAATCGATTAATCGATTAATCAGTTAATCGATTAATCGATTAATCAATTAATTGATTGGTCAATTAGTTGATTAATCGACTAATCGATTAGTTAAATATCTGATATGTACTGTATATACGATCTCTATATACTCTTTTTTTTTAAATGTTAAGGTGAGACCTTGTTTTTATCTTTATTAAATTTAATAGAAACTTTTTACAATACTGAAAGAAATTTCATTTTTTTTAAATCTAATGCTAAGAATAAAAACTCAGACATATATCTAAGTAAACCTAAATACTTATCTGCGGCCTAAACCTCTCTATATACTCTTTATTCAGTATAGTATATATTGGTATATAGACAACTAATCGATTAACCAACTAATTGAATAATTGATTAATTAGTTAATCAATTAATCGATTTGTTGAAATTGATTAATTGATTAATCAATTAGTTGGTTAATCGATTAAAATCGTAGTTGTAATAGTCAATCAATTAGTTGTCAACTCGATCAACTAATCGATTAATTGATTTTCGATTCATACCACTAGAGCAGAATCATCAGAGAGGCAATTTTTTTTTCCAGAGAGGTTTTTTTTAGAGATGGACCAATTCGGATCTTTGGAGCTTTCCGGATTGATATTACACAAGTATTTATACAGCGTAGTACTAGCATAGTACTGTAAAACCAGAATTTTTCGGGTCTAAGCAAACTTATAACAATCGATACAACACTTTATTAATAAAAGAACTTCCTGTCAAGCATCTCTTTGTTGAATCATGGTGAATTATGCCAAATCACGCAATAAAAGGTAGATATACTAAGAGTTGAAGTATTGTCTACTGTATAGCAGAAAGTAATAAAAATATATTGTATTGCTTAATTTATAAAGTTTTAACATCATTTTTTTTGTTTTTGTTGTCTTTTTTCTTTTGTTATCCAAATAATTAACTTGTTTATTTCATTTATAAATTTATGTAGACTATTTTTGAAAGTTATATGTATTCTCTATAAGATATTTGATTCATTTTATATGCGTGAATAGTTTTATTTATTTACAATACGAGTTAGTTTGCTTCGAAGTTACGAAAGAAATTGTAATATGTTTAATGATTATTTATCTGTTTTCCATTGAAAGTATATTACATGGATAAAAAACTGTTTTATGATTGGTCAACTACCTAACCTTAAAGGTAAAGGAAGTGCCGTTTATTATGTAATTTCAAGAGGGGGTTAGCAGTCTATCACGTCTATATATTATTTATAAAAATTATGATTGGCTGCTAATTAGATCACAGAGGGGGAAGGAGAGTGAGGGGAAGGGGCTTTACTTATTTGTGCCGATAGTGTGCTGATAATACAAACTTCTAAAAAGGCAACTACCAATCAGTGAGTTCGAATTTTGATCATTCTGAATCAGCTCGACATAAATTTCGAACATGTGCAAAAGAAAAAAAAGCGAAAATATACCAAAACTAACATTTAAGGGAAGCACAGTAATTACGTAATAAGGGTTTACATAGGTTCTGATTCCCCCTAGTGATAGGACTATTGACCAATCAAATTTAAAAAAAAACTTAAAAAATAAGCTACCCCACAATTGACAAAAGTCGCTACATAGTAAAGTCTAAATTTTACTAAACAAATCGAAAAAAATAAACTTATTTAACAAATCAAAATATACTTACCACAAAATTTTTATAAGTATTAGAGATTTTTTATTAAATGACTTTTGATTTTTACATTCAATGAAAAAATTAAAATTTTTTAAAAAAATATATTTGATAAACATAAAAGTTAAAAGTTAAATAATAAAAGTTCTCTAATACTTATAAAAATTTTGTAGTAAGTGTATTTTGATCTACTGAATAAGTTTTCTTAATCAATTTTTTTCGATTTGCTTAGTAAAATTTAGACATTACTATGTAGCAACTATCTGCGATTAACTAAAAATCGATTTTTTTCAATATGATTGGCTATTTATACTATATATATATATAGGACGTGATATTTGGGGACCCCACCCCCTAAAAAATTACATAATTTTTTGCACTTCCCTAAACTAGGGTTGCTACCCAAACCCCTTTTTTTAGTTACAGCATTTCTACCTAGTTTGGGTTTGAGATTCGGTATTTTTATCTAGTTTGGGCTTATGTCCAAAATTCAAATATAGTGTCAAACTTAAAAACTATTAATTCATTAAATAATTATGCATTTGATAATATAATCATTCGATAAATTTGACTTTTAATCAGGTATATCCAAGTTCAACATTGATAATCTAAAGATTGAATTCAAGATTGGATAATTAAGCTAGCATAGCAAACTTCTATTGTGATTGCTAATTTTTGTAGATTATTTTGTTATACTAAAGTATTATTAAAGTACCGATTTTCTGCTACGAGAATCACAAGTTGTACAGTAGTATAAAAATTTAGAAAATATACCTTCTTTTCTATAAGACATTAAAGTAATTTGGTACAGTTGAACCTCCATAAATGCAACCTCCATAAATGCAATACCTCCCTAAATGACATTTTTTTCTATTCCGTAAGATGTTATTAGTGCTAAATGCACGTTCTATATTCTGTAAATGCACATTTTTTTGAATAACATTTTATATTACACTAATCTCTCTAAATGCACGTAGCCAACCAAATTTTAGTATTTAAGATAGTTTATACAGTTTTGGTAGAAGCTACACAAACTTGTTGATCAAATTTTTAAAACTGCAATTTAATTGGCTTACTCTAAATGCAAACCTTTCTAAATGCATGTTGTAGGCTTATCTCTACAAGTTGCATTTATAGAGGGTTGACTGTAATTGGCGAGATAATTTGGAAAACGAAAGCTACTTTTTGAGTATTTTAAAACTTTCTATTTAGCTTGAAATCTATTTAAGCTATGTGATTTAGACTTTTTTTTAGTTTAGGCAAGACGGTTGTAGCTTATAAACAATAAGTAAATGATAAGTTTATTTTTTTTTATGTTTTTTTTTATTTTACTTTTAAACTGACTTTTATTTTATTTTATTTATTTATTTACTTATTTATTTAATCTTTACTAATGCTAATATGGGTATTATCAATTAAAACAGCCCTTTTTTACATATAGTTTATTTTGAGATAATTGAGTTTAATCATTTGTTTTGATTTTCGGACTGATCCGGAATTAATTAAATTTCACGTTTTGATTGGTTAAATGTAGCAGGTGACTATCGGATAATCTCGTGATGTGTTGGCCTTACGAGGCCTCATGTAATTTTTCTTTTACAATTATCTTGATTTTTATTATTCAAATCGACCTTCATTTATAATTGAAAAATATTGGTAATGTCAAATTTTATATAAATCTAATGAAAACTCATTTTTCAAAAATTTGCAAAAAAGGTCTGTTTTAATAGATATTACCCCATATACTTCTCTTCTTAGATCCAATATTGAATAATCATACGAAGTTTTAATAACATAGTCGCTTTGACAATTAGTAGTTATTGGTATTTAATGTCACGAATGATGTTTAAATTGGATAATACTGAATTTGTATATATTATGTATGATTTTAAAATTTTTTGAGTTAGCTTTTTGTTTTTAAGGGTAAATTAGGATTTGGGTTAGCAACATTAGCAAAGAGTATAAATTGAGTTTGTAGGGTTACTGTAGGGTTTATATTTTTAAATTGAGACCCTCAAATTTTAGCATTATCTGCTAGGGTTCCTCAAATTCAAATCAAATCAAATATTGGGTTAATTTGAATTTGATCAAATCAAATTGACTCTGATTTGAATTTGATTTGATTCAAATAATTGGATTTAAATTTGATTTGAATTTGAATTTTTAATAGTAATTTTCAAATCAAATCAAATATTTGTTAAATCAAATCAAATTTGTTTATATTTGAATTTGATCAAATCAAATATAGTCAAATTTGAATTTGAATTTGATCAAATATTTAATTCAAATATTTGAAGATCAAATAAATTGCGGAACCCTATTATCTGCGACATCAAATGAAAACATATAAAAAGGTGAAAAGGATGTGTTTATTGTTTATTGATAGAATAGATAAAATTTATAATCTTCAATAATAAAATTGACTTTATAGAAGATAATAAGGTATTAAGGGTATTTCTTATGTACTATATATAATAATATTTAAGAATAGAGTATAATAACATCATTTCTATTATGAAACTTATTGTTATGATCATCAGTAACACAAAATTACTAATACTAATATGAGATTAAATATTCTAGATATTTTGTTTACCATCAAAAACTGGTTTTAACTTGTTTTGTTCCATCGCAAAAAAAAATTTTCTGTCGCAACTATTGCTAACTTCTTAATATTTTTTAAAAAAATTAAATATAAACTATTAAATTTTTTGCATCGAAATGAAAATTCAGATATTGAAAAAATCTTTTTTTTTAATATAAATAAAATGCATTTTATTTAGCTATAGTAGTAAGTTTTTGTATGCTATGATACATAATACGTCAATTTTACTATTATTGAAAATGATCAACATACACTTTACCCTTAAGTAAAACTTTAAAGACCACTATTAATACTATGTACCATTGTTATTCTACTTTGATTGGTCAATCAGCCAATAAAATCATATGGGCCAATTTTTTCCTTATGATAATATCATATATATGACAATTGGTTGTTTAATATAAAACATACACATATATACAAATCTGATATTTGATATTAACAGGTAAATAGATATTATAAGAATTAATCACATAAAAGTTTGCGATATGATAGAAAAATTCAAAATCTTAAAAAAAATTTATTTTGGAAGGTGTTACTTTATACTAATGACTTTTACTTCGTAGCGAATATTTCAAAATACCATTTCATACTGCAATAAATATTTTTCTGGAACATAATTTCAAGATAAAACTTTAAAAAACACTTTCAAAACACCTTATAAAGAATCTTTTTATTCAAAATATTCAAAATAACAATAATCATCATGTTTGATACAAGTAAAAGGTTTGTACACGAATAACTTAAAAATTTTGTACACAAATAACCTAATTATTTTAAATAAAATAACAATATTTTTAAGCATAAAAGTATTAAGAAAATGTATATAAAGACGAAAATATGGTATAAAAATATTATGTCTACAGTTATTATATTTACTTACTATAAATTTCACAGAAAACTAATTCCCAAAGATTAATATACTAAGACAACCTAAACATTTAAATCAAGTATAAATAAAAAAATACAAAGATAACAAAGACAACAAGACGAAAACGAGGGTATAAAATTTTGCTAATGCTCTAGACGCCTTGCAAAGTGTTATACCTACCATTTAGCTAACTACCATTTAATTGTTGTGGAGTTAATTTTGCGAAAAACCAATTCTTAACCAATTCCCATACTAGCGATTTCAAAAAACTTTTTCGAAACGATAGTTTGTGATTGGTTAAAAATATCATTTCATCATGGGATCTATTTTTAATATAAGATAAATTCGCAATAATCACTATCAATATTAATTTGATTGGTACAATTTTGAAGATCTTATTCGAAAACATCACTAAAAGATTCAAATCGGCCCATATGATCACGAGATAATCACTAAAATCTAACCAATCACAATGACTCTGATTAGACCCAAACCAGTTTTTACATGTAAAAATTTGGGACTTTTAGCTGTAATACAAGTTACATATTATAAATATTTAATATTATAGCAAATTAGAAGCATTTTGCAAAACCTAGTAAATACTGTTTGGGTTTCTACCAAATCCCAAACTAGTAGGTTTGGGTCGCAACTAGATTTGTTGGTAAAACTAGTTAGTTTTACCAGGACTATCTGGTGCACCGTTGAAGATTTGAGTTTTTTATAATTATCGGTGCACCAGTTTTGGTGCTCCATTGAAGATTTGTTTCACCTGCAACTCTAGTCGCAACCCTAGTTTAAACCGACCTTTGTGCACTAATTAAAAATGTCGGAGACGAAATTTTATATATAAATGGGCAACTATATGGGCAATGGACTAAGAAAACCAGTCTTCGACACTTTTTTATCAATTTCAAGATTTTTGATTCAAAACAAAGTGCCAGTTTCTGTTTATATGTATTTCACTTTTCACCCTACAATGATATAATAATTTATTGAGATATTTTAACCTGAAGGTAGACCAATCTTTAAACGTATGTGTTCTAAAAATAGATCAACAGCAAAAGATTGACGGCTCAATTAAATTAGATTGGTCAATCAATGTTTATAATCACATGATGTTGTTTATTCAGTAATTGATATCTAAAAATAAACAAAAAGTTCAGGGTCAAAAATTTAGATTTCACAAACAATAATCGTCATTTTCTCAAAATGGAAACCCCACTTCGAAGACGGGTTTTCCTAGTCCATCGCCCATATATGGCTATACCTCCCCTAACCCCAACAGGACCCCGAACAATACATATAGAGGTTACATTAGCTTTAATATAAACTTTTTAAAATTTTTATCCACTTTTTATTAGAGCTAATTAACCATATTTTACATATAAGCTTTAATATTTAATAAATTTTAACCAAATATTAAATATAACAATACTTTTTTTTAAAAAATTTTTTCAAAAAAAATTTTTTTCTCAAAAAAATTTTTTTTACAAAAAAATTTTTCTTAAAAAAAAATTTTTTAAGAAAAAAATTTTTCTTAAAAAAAAATTTTTCTTAAAAAAAATTTTTCTCAAAAAAAAAGTTCTCAAAAAAAAATTTTTCTCAAAAAAAAATTTATCTCAAAAAAAGTTTTTCCAAAAAAAAATTTTTCTTAAAAAAAAATTTTTCAAAAAAAAATTTTTCTTAAAAAAAAAATTTTTCTTAAAAAAAAATTTTTTTCAAAAAAAGGTTTTTTTAATTTAAATACAACCTATTTAAAACTTATTAATTTTATCCACTTTTAATAATATAACATTAAAAGCTTTTATCCACTTTTAAGTAACATTTTTATATATATTGTTCGGGGTCCTACCCCAACCCTAACCCTAACATTGTGTTTTTTACACATTTTTTTACAAAATTAGAGGGGTTGTATTACCGTCACAAATAAGTAAATCCAGAGTGAGGGGCTGGGAGGGGGTATGACCTTCTAATAAAAATAAATTACGCACTTCCCTAATTCGGGGGTCGTTTAAAGCGTCGTGCAATCACGTGATATAAGGCCAATCAAATTGTTTGTTTTGATCGACACGGATCAGCCCAACGAAGAAAAAAGAAGAAAAAAAGCGAGAAAACGAAGAATACAAGAAAACTAATGCCTAAACCCAGTGTTGTCATGGGACACGGACACGGACGGCGGACAGTCCGGGACGGGACGTCCGGGACATGTCCGCCCAGAATTTTTTTTGTCCCGGACATTTTGCGACTCAACACGTGATCATCTACCAATAAAATTCGTATAATTCCGCAATTTGATTGGTTTTACCCGGCGGACATGTATCATGTTGGGACATTATTGCGGACATGTCCCGGACGTCCCGTCCCGGACTGTCCGCGTCCCTGAAAAATCGGCGGGACAATGTCCGTGTACAACACTGCCTAAACCTATATTGATGCACTAATAAAAAATGTCGGGAAGGTGATTTTACCTATAAAACATACTCTAACCCTAACCCCGAACTAACCCTTACCCAACTTTAACTAAATAGTCAAAAACATATGATGAACAACGCTTTAAACGTTCCCCTAATTCGGCGATTTCGTGTAACCCGGTAGGAAATTTATCGGTTACAAAATAAACCTTATCTGATTAAGAGTTCTATCGCTAAGAAACTTTGAACATAATGGTATCTTAATTTTTATACCTTTAAAAAAAAAGAAAGAAATGGCTACAAATACATGATATATAGAATACAATGAATTGATCTTGTTTTTACTTGCTTATTAGCAGGACGAACCTTTTTCCATAGATTTGTCGTCAATGTTACCGACAGCATTTGGATCGCAAAAGAAGAAAACGGCCTCTTCAGATATTTTTTCGAAAACAAGAAGAAAGGATGAGGTTATTTATTCGGATAATTTTATTGTATAACTCGTACCAAATAAAGTGAAGAGTTTGATATTGATTGTATATTGTACCTGACCTCTTAGTTTCTCTTTACCCTATGTATAGCATGAAGAGATCAAATTGAGCACGTCAGATCAGATAGCAAAAAGTAAACGTATAAAGTATGCACATGAGGATAACGAGACTTCACATGTTGATCGAGTTGATGAACAAAGCGAAGAGACGGATTATGATGATGATGATGATGAAAACGAAGAAGACAACGAATTCGATACCTTACCTATTTCGCATGAAATTAAATTAAATGATCATTATAAGGTAGGATATATAATATATATTTCTTCACTAGGTTCTTTTGATTCAAAATCTGCTATTCCTTTAATTCTATAGAGCGTTTCTGCATTAACGCTTGATCCTGCTGGTGCACGTCTTATTACGGGAAGTTATGATTATGATGTAAAATTTTGGGATTTTGCAGGAATGGACTCTACGTTTCGTCCGTTTCGAACTATCAAACCATGTGGCGATCATCAAGTTAGTTACAAAAGCCGGATTATGATTTCTTCTATTGTTGGTAATTTAATTAAGACTTATTTTATTTTTGTTTTTATTTGTTATGATATAGATTCATCATTTAGAATATAGCTTGAGTGGTGATCAATTTTTAATTATATCTGGTACTGCGCAAGCAAAGCTTTATGATCGAGATGGATTTGAAATGTAGGAGATATATAAATGTTTATTATTATATAATAAGTTTATGTTTGTTAAAGTATTTAAAAATATTTCAAATTTTAGTGAAGAGTATATTAAAGGCGATCCCTACATTAGAGATATGCGGAACACAAAGTAATTAATCTTGCATAGCAACTATTTCTATACTCTATATTCCAAAATATTAATATTATTGTACTTATAGTGGACACATAGCTTCCTTGACATGTGGGGGCTGGCATCCGAATGATAGGCAGACTTTCTTTACTGGATCTGCTGACAGTACAATTAGGTAATATTATAATACTATATTTATTTCCACCTTTCTTTAGAAACGTTTTACTTAACGTTATCTACTATATAGAATATGGGATGTAGAAAATAAACGCAAGCAGAAACATGTTCTTGTTCATAAGTCTAAAGAACGCGGCGGAAGAAGTGCTATAACTGCTGCATGCTATAGTCTCGATTCAAAATTTTTGGCTGGAGGTGTGCTATTATTATTATAACACGACAGGGTGAAACCTGAGTTTTTAGGTTACGTTATTGATGCAGATCACCATCTAACTATCCTAAAAGAGTACCCCAACCCTAATTAAGTACAGATCTGCATCAAAAACGTAACCTAAAAAACTTAATTTCAATTTGTCCTATCATTTTGCTAAACTTTATATATAATTCCAGCGGCACAAGACGGGTGCCTCTTCTTGTGGGGTGCTAATGGACCTTATACACGTCCTTCTCATGTAAGCATTTTTTTATTTACATAATGTAGTAGAGTCCTATGCCAATATTCTTATATACTTATTTCATTTTGAAACTAAAGATGATTGAAAAGGCTCATCAACCACATAGTGAAACTTCTTCAATAATATTTTCTAGAAATAATTGGTCAATGGTAACGAGGGGTGGTGATGATTGCGTAAAAGGTTAGTAATTAATAAATCATCTGTTTCATAATTGCATTCAAATTGTAATTCCTTTATGTTTCCTTGTTGACTAGTTTGGGATGTGCGTAATTTTAAAAGTGCTGTAGCCCAGGCCAAAGAATTACCATCCTTTAATGCAGAGACTAATGTAATATTCAGCCCTGATGAGCGAATGATTATTACTGGTATGAAAGATATGATTGTGAACTTTTTTGTTGCTTTGTTATAATTTAATTCATCTAATTTAAACTTTAATTATTTTACTGTAGGTACTGCTACTAAAAAAGGAGAAGGATATGGAAAATTAGTGATGATGGATCGTGAATCATTAGAGATTGTTCGCACAATGAGTAGGTTTTCTTATTATAAATCAACGTTATTAGGTCGTACACTTAATTTATGATACCCCATTAGGTATTACAAAATCTAGCGTTATTCGAGTTTTATGGCATTCGCGAATCAATCAGGTATGAATGACTAATATAGTAAATTATATTATTGTTATTATTTCGTTATGTCAAACAATAATCGTATTTTTACAGATTGTTACTGGAAGTGCGGACGGATTGGTTCATGTATTCTATGATCCAGCTATAAGTGTTCGAGGTGCCAAACTGTGTGTTGTCAAAGAACCTAAGAGGCGAGCTATTGATGACTACGAAATTAATCGACCCATTATTGCACCACATTCGCTATCAATGTTCCGAGATGATAGACCAAAGTCGACAAAGCGAAAAAGAGAAAAATTACGAAAAGATCCTGTTGCATCACGCAGACCGGGTAAATATTAAAATTATTCACAAAGCACCAAGCAATATTCACTTACTAACGATTTGATCCCACATTTAAGACCTTCCTGTTAACGGTCCCGGTAAGGGTGGTAAGATTGGTAGCAGCTTGACACAGCACATAATGAAAGAGTTAATAAAAGATACGACTAGAGGTAATTTATTTTTTTGGCTTGATTTTCCTGCTACGAGTCTGATTATATAAACTTTCCACAGATGAGGATCCACGCGAGGCTTTATTGAAATTTGCAGAGATATCTAAAAGTAAGCGTTATGTTTGTTTCTATTATTATAAGATATTGTCAAACATAAGTATAACGTACAGTACATATACCATCTAATTTAAACCTGCAGGTGATCCGCAATGGATTGGGAATGGTAAGGATATTTCGTATTTTTAATGCTTAGCAGCTTCGCACTTAATTTTTAAACTAATTGTTATCCTTACATTTGTAGCTTATCAAGAAACACAGCCAAAACCCATACTGGCTGATACTACTGGTGAGGATGAGGAGGAGGATCAAAAATAGTCATAGTATTTATTCACATTTAATTATATATATTATATGAAGATAAAAAAAAAACAATTTTTTTTTTTTTTATGACATTCTTTCAAAAGAGAATAATTTTTGTATTCAATATTGGCATTAATCTGAAATAATAACATAATTGTTTTAGACATCGTGATACTAAAATTATGAGTTAAATTTTATTGATGTTCTTGAGATCATAAATTTGTACCAAACATGGGTCCTGTTCAATAGAAATCACTGGCAATGAAAATAAGCCTGGATATTCATTTATGAAACTGAAATTAAGCAATACTAGCCAGCCATAACTGTAACAAAATTATAAGCTGGCATTTTTACTTGATAAATGGTTATGACTTATTAGCAAAATTCGTGATCCTGGGTAAAGTTGATCAATTCATGCTCATTCAATCAGAATTCTGATGCATTACCGACTCAGAATTTTGGGAATCTTTCTGATTTTAAGACCTCAGGTTACCAATTTAGTATCGATGTTGTGAAAAAACCCAAAGATATGAATAATTCTTTAAAACCTATATTATTAGAAATAAATTGGTAATTGATTAATTTTGCCTATAGAACGTACATAATTTTAAATATGATTCCAAGCATGTAATCTATATAACTAACGTTAATAGTTTTAAAGCACAAACAAATTTTTATTGCTTGATTTTATAATTTTTAAGCGCTATTTTGAAGCATGTCTGCTTCTAAGCCGACTAATAATTAAGTTTAGGTTGGTAATTTAAACAAAAAGTTATTATTATTTATACTTTTAATTATGAAATAATTATTATATTTATTTCTTATTAATATATTTAATTAAATATTTTTTATATTTTCTCTTTTTTTATATATTTCCTAACTTTTGGAAAAATATAACTAAGGTAGATTAGGACACTAAATATATAAAAGATATAAATAAAATTTTTTTTGTTTAAACAGTTAAAGCTTACTAAATCTATATAAGCCATACAAAATTAATTTGTTTTCATAATCCGGTCGGAACTGTTAGAGGCAAAAATGTGGACACCAGATCAGGTGACATCGTGAACTTGGTTCACGATCCGAGGCCATGGAAAGAAAATGCCAAGTTTCTAAGAAGAGAAACTGCTAAGAAATCATGGACGAATCGTGAGGAAATGGAAGCTAACTGCTCGTACGATACATATCACAAGCCCTCGATGAACAATTGAACCAGACCCGTCTTTTGTGAAAAACCAGAGTTGCCTCAATATGGCTATTGCAAAATAATAATAATAATATAATAGAGTAGCTTGACAGAAAGGAACGGTTTAGTTATAGCTAAATTTTGTGGCCATGTTTGTATGTCAATTTTAACTTTCGTGAGAAAAAGACAGATTTGGTGAAATTCGTCATGGGAATAGAACAATTGGTAACACGTAAGGCAATCGATTGTAATCGCGAAAGCATTGCGGTGAGATTATAGATGCTGGTGAAATTAAACCATTTCACCAGGTGAAATGGTGAAATAATTTCACCAGAATTACACCAAAATTTTATTTTGGTGAATTGGTGAAATTGGTGAAATTGGTGAATTGGTGAATTGGTGAAATTGGTGAATTGGTGAATTGGTGAAACGGTGAATTGAATTGGTGAAACGGTGAATTGGTGAAATGGTGAATGGTGAAATGGTGAATTGATGAATTGGTGAAACAGTGAATTGGTGAATTTGCTCAGTCCTATAAACGGTTAATAGTTCTGACCTCAAAGTGTGCCTGTAAAAACATAAAATGTAATAACTTGAACAAAAACCTAACCGAATTCCAGGCTGAAATAATTCCAGACTCTGGAAATTCACCATTTCACCATTCCGCTGTTTTACCATTCCACCAATTCACCGATTCACCATTTCACCAATTCACCAATTCACCAATTCACCAATTCACCAATTACACCAATTTCACCAATTCACCAGTTACACCAGTTTCACCATTACCGATTGGTGATTGGTGAAATGGTGAAATCATTTCACCACTCTGATTTAATTTCACCAGCATCTATAGGTGAGATGTCATACGATATGAATTCAAATTTTTGTTCAAATTTCTTTTTTTTTTTTTTGTTATTTTTGTTATAAAAAAAGATAAAATTTCTCCCAATGTATTGATATAGTTCATGTATGAAAAATGATATTACATTTTGCGCAAAAAGGGAAAACACATTATGCCTCTCACCCTGCAGATTTTTCCTGTGTGCCTGTAACATCAAATCATTATCCTCTACCTTGATCTATCATTTATATCTTATTATTTAGTGATCAAGTCTTGATAATTTGATACTATTCTAATCGTTTCAACAAGATAATTCATATTTCATCGAGATATCAATAATAGATCAAAATATACGAATTTGATTGAGATATGAATTTGGTAAAAAAATTGCAATATAAAATTATTTTAAAAGAATTAAATATAAATAGAAAATTATATTTTGTACGGTATAATAATCCCATTTTACTTATTTGCGCGGGTAACACAAACCAAAAAAAGGAATCCGATTTTGTAAATAAACTAAGTGCGCGAGATAAAAATTTAGAGTTAGGGCTTAACATTAGAGGCTATAGGGTTAGAGTGATGCTTGATATAAGTAAAATTTCATTCCCATAATTTTTAATTAGTGCACCAAGATTGATTTAAACATTAGTTTTTGCGTATTTTCGCTTTTTTCTTCTTTTACACGTGTTTGAATTCTTCGTCGGGCTGATCCGGAATAGTCAAAATTTGCACTTTCCGATTGGCTATTTCCTCTCCAGGAGCTGTATTACCTGCGCAATAAGTGGATGCTAATAATCCGAGCAATGATCTACATATATGGGGCCGTTGCAGTAGAAAGGGCCCAAACTCCCCTAACAATCAAATTTGAGTTCTTTTAAGATTCGGATTAATCTTGAGGCAGGCTATACTTTTCAATTACAAATGAAAATTGGTTTGCTTAATAAAAAATCAAGATATTTTAAAAAAACGTTTTTAGAATACTTGTATGTCACAAGATTACCCGATATGATCAACCAATCAAATCGCATAATTTTTGATTGATCCGGATTAGTCCGAAAAAATAAATACGATTTTCTCAAAATAGCATAGTGGAAGTTTATTTTGATTGGTTGTTAAAATACCCCAGAAAAAATGTAGATCATTCTCCGGATAAAGTATCGGCTATGCCCGGACGAAATTTTATTACTCACGAAACTTTCTCAATATTTTCTAAAGGCGTGTATTATAGTCTTACAATACATTAATTAGGATTCATAACTATTCATATTTCACAATGTATACAATATTATTTTATTTCACAATAAGTAAAATATTTATTTTACAACAAATACTCTAAGTTTCGCGACACAATTTGCTGAATAAAATAACATACACAAACATTTCTAAACACTGCTACTATAAAAAGTATTTATAAACCACCTATAATCTAAATATAATAAAAAAGTAGAGTTTGGAATATTAGTTTCGAATACGTAGTACTTTTTACTTATAGAAAACAAAGTAGAACTACCTAGTTGAGACAACTTTCACTTACTAATTGCTTAAATCGCCGAAACACCTTCTGACCTTTCAAAACTTTTACTTCTCATTTAGTTTCATCCTATTGCATCAGTTGTTAAAAAACAGTAAGTTTAAAGGTAAAAAAACGATATATTAAGTCATCGTATTAGTTACGTATTGCAGAAAAAAAATTTTTTATATCGTAACTATCTTTACTTATCAAAGTATTTTAAAAATTACAATTGACAATATAAAAAAAAAGATCTTCACCAATCAAATTTATCCTTAATATAACCAATCAAAATGAACTTCCACTATGCTTCTCAAAATTATATATTTCCGAGTTTCGGCTCTTTCTACTGCAATGGCCCCATATATTGACATATAAACAAATCACGAATTTGTATAACCGACCAATTAATTTACTACATGCGATCGATGTGATATTTGTTGTGATTAACTTCTGATTGCATATTACTAAATAAGGGGAACTATTAAAGGCAGGTGCCTTTATATGTTTTTTTATTATTTATTTAAAATTAGGGTAAGGATTAGTTAAAAATTTGGGTTAAAATGTCTTATAAGTAAAATTGCCTTCTCAACATTTTTTATTAATGCTCCAAGACAGGTTTAGAAACTCGTTTTTTGTATTTTTGGTGTTTTTCACTTTTTTTCTTTGTTTTGTCACGTTGGGCTAATTCGTGATGATCAAAATTTACGATTTGATTGGCAGTCATTCATGTGATACCTGGCTTTAACAGATCCCTAAATAAGGAAATAAAACAGAGCAACATCCAATAAAAATCTCTGATTTCCTATCTGATTAACAAATTATCACATAGCATTAAATCTATATGAAATTTTTTATTAATATAATTTATGCATCAAAATTTTTTTTTATTAATTTAATACATTGATGAGTGACCCTTTGCACTGTGATAACCTCAGTTTTTTGTATCATTGAGTCTGAAACTACACGAAGAACTGACGTATTCAAATTTGACCATACTTTTATTAGTGCTACTTTAAGTACAGGTTTATTCTTTGGAAAGTCTTCATGGTTCAAATATTGTCCTTTATGATCTTCCAAATGTTTTCTATAGGGTTAAGGGTAGGGGATCGTGAAGGCCAATCCATATAATTGATTTTTTCGATTTAAGCCAATTCGATATGGCATTATTATGCTGAAAATTGAATGGGTGTCAAGTAACAAATAAGCAGCAGCTATAAATAGTATTAATTTTTTGCTTGGGACCTTTGTAATTATAAAAAACTATGGAATCTTTGATAATATTGACATAACAAGACCAAACCATTAGAGAAATGCAGAAAATCAGATAATTTTTAGAAGTGACTCATTTTATTATATTCTATATACACAGTGGCTCTCAATATAACGTAGTACCTTGGGCACATAGTGAGAAATTTTTTAAAATCTGCTTTATCGTGAGTTTTATTAGTAAATCTATTATATTAAGTAGTATTTATTATGACATGGATTTGAACCTTGATCCATTATATCAAGATTTTACTTAGTCTCCGTTATATCAAGATCTGTTATATCAAGAGCCACTATGTATATATCATCAGCAAAATATATAAACGTAATCTTACGTAAGTTATTACGGCCTGAAAACTTGCGCAAGAATTACGAATCGACGCGAAATGTTTCGCAATTTCCAATTACAGAATATTACGAAATACATACGTAATAAATTACACAATATTATGAAAATTATATCACAATAATTTGAAATAAATCGCAACATTGCGCAAATTTTAAAGTAAGTAGTGCCAGAAATAACGAAACTTTATATTATTAATTATACGAAAAACGTAAAAATTGAACTATACCGATTTTATTTAGAAATGTACGCACATTATAGAATTATATCAAAATAATGCGAATTAATTTAATTAAACAAAAATGTATTATATATAAATATATTTAAATAGTGATATTTTACAATATATCGTAATAATTCGAATTATTTCGAAATATACTAAATTCAATAAACAAAAAACAATTTATTCAAATAAACAAAATCTACATTTTATAATAACTTTACTTTATTATTTATAAAAAAATAAAATTTTTGATAATCCAATATTAAAGAAATATAAAAAAAAACGCAGAATTATTTGTATATAAAAAAAAACAAACCAAACCAAAAAACTTTTACTCATCAATATCTGTATTTTTCTCATAATCATCTATATCTTTCTCTTTATCTACATCTTCATCTGGATCTTTTCAGCTTCTTGGACTTTTTCCGGATCTAAATCCACTAATTCAGTAATTTTTAAAATTAAGTTAGTAAAATCACAACCTTTCGAAATATTTTGCATAAGTGCTAAATTGCTAAATTTTTAAATTCGTATATTATTTACCGACTCTTAGTCTTTTATTCACCTAAAATAGATTTATTAATATTAAATTATTTCAAATTAATTCGTATTATATTTAAAGATTATACCTTATCGAAATAGTTCGAATTATTTTTACGTTTTACTTCCTTGTTCCTAATTAATTAGATTATATTAATATAATTAGAAAATATTATTTGAAGATTTTAAAATAATATTTCAATAAATTAAATAAATTGTTTTATACAGTATTATCGTTTTCTGAATCATTATCATCAGATTTATCTCTATCTTCTTTGCTTGCATCGTCTTCAGAACTCGAAATAGAGAAATGTTCGCCATACTTTAACTTATTCTAATAGTATCGAAATAATTCGAAACAATTCGAATTAATTTATATTAATTTAAATTATATATATAATAAATTAATAAATACTTACTAAATTTATTGCAATTCATTTTTTAACGATGTGATCTGACATCGTTATAATTTTGTTCTTTGGATTGAGCATGGTCTGACAGACGGCTATAGCATATGCTATTTTTTCAGATGGAACTTTGCCATCTGGCAGATTTTATTCAAAATTCGAGTCATATATGTTTCATCCGAATCTTCTTCCAACTCTTTGAATAACTTCTGATAACACTTATTTGTTTTTGTCGATTTATTCCACATTAAAACTTCATCAGGTTTTGCTTTATTATTTATGGGTTCAATAAGGTTCCCATATACAGAAAATAAAGTTTCTTTAATTTTGTTCATCAAAGTACCCTGCAAAGATCTAATTTTTTGCAAAAGCTAAAAAAACAATAGTTTAGTAGAATTCAATTATTTAAATCAAAACGAATAGGTTCGCAATATTTTAAAATAATTCGAATAAATTTGAATTATTTTAAAATATTTTGAACTTATTCGAAAAAGTAAACATAAATTAAATAAAAATGGTTTACTGGTCTGTAATATTATTAACATAATAGACATTCCAATCTTTCAATGTAAATTTTTCAAAATATTCTGCATAATTCTTTTGGACATATTTTTCCGCCTCTGACTTTATCTGAGAATTTTCAGGATAAATCGCTTTTTCGATTAAAGCTTTTGCAGCTCCTTTAATCATATCCTATTAATAATGTTATTAAAAGTTATTTAAAAATATTAAATTAACTTTAAAAGATTTTTATATTATTAAAAAATAATTTTAAATGTAAAAAATTACTTTTTTAAAGGCTTTATCATTGGTTATATCAAAGCTATTATCCATTTTTTGTTCAAGATCATTCAGACGATTTTTAATTCTCCTGATTTTATCTTTAATTACTTTAAGTTCGGAAAGAATTTATTTCTCTTTGGTTTTTGATAATTCTAGCTAACGTTCTTTCATATGCTTATTTTTAAAATATTAAAATTAATAATATATTAAGTAATTAAACAGTATATATATAATTATTTTAAATACATTCGGACGTTTTCGCATTGCTGTATGAGTTAGATCCACTATTATCGTTTACTCCAAGGTTATCAAATCGTTCTGAAAAGCTTTCACTTAGGCTGGTATTTCTTGTTGATTCTAGGCTCGCCGTCGTTCCCTTTGTCAATTCTAGGCTCGCCGTCGTTCCCTTATTAGCCTTCTTGCTTTGGGTGTTCTTGGAAGTTTTCTTGGACTTGATAAACAAACCTTGAAACATTTTTAAAATTATAAAAAAAGATAAAACTTTAAATTTTGTTAGTAGTGTAGTATGTAGAAAAAGCAAAAAAATTTTAATATAAAATGAATAAAAAGTTGACTTAAAACGATTTTATTTGAATTAATTCGATATTGCTAACAGAAGTGAAATGAAATGTCAATTGTCAAAACAAAACAATGTTGATTGTCGATCTAATGATATCCTATTTATAGTAAAATTTCTTGGCTGATTTCACGTGATTTTGTATTATTATATATACGCTTAATCTAAATACAAATAATTTTTAATTAAATACAGTTGCATTGTTTCGAAATATAATTCCATAAACGATTGATATATTTATAACACTTTTACTCAAACAGAATAAACTTATATAAAATTGTAATATAATGTTAACGTAACGAATATTTATTTACACAACTTAAATTTCATCAAATAGATATAAAAATTATAAGAAGCTATTATAATTGGTATAAATTAATTTAATTCAAAATATTGCGCATTAATTTAAAGGTTGAAAATAAAATTGATAGGAACTTTAAATATTAACATAACGAATATAACAAATTAAATTCATTGAAACGAAAAAAATGGTATAAATCAAAATAATTCACAATAAATTGCATTAATTTAAAGTTTGAAAATAAATTTGATAGGAACTATTAAATATTAACATAACGAATATAACAAATTAATAGGGTTCCTCAAATTCAAATCAAATCAAATATTGGATCAATTTGAATTTGATCAAATCAAATTGACCCTTATTTGAATTTGATTTGATTCAAATATTTGAATTTGAATTTGATTTGAATTTGAATTTTTAATAGTAATTTTCAAATCAAATCAAATATTTGTCAAATCAAATCAAATTTGGCCATATTTGAATTTGATCAAATCAAATATAGTCAAATTTGAATTTGAATTTGATCAAATATTTGATTCAAATATTTGAAGATCAAATCAAATTGCGGAACCCTACAAATTAAATTCACAAAAAAAAAAATTTAAATTTAGTCTTTAAATATAAATAAGATGAAATATCTTCTTTGCTCTTCGTTTTAAATTTTTTGCTTCAAATTAATTTATATTTTAAATCTTTTCAAAACTTTTTAAATTTATAAAAACTTATCTTATTAAAAATGTCTGATATCAAATGCTTATTCTGCCTACATACTTTCGCTAATCTCAATGGTTTATCTAAGCATATGACTACATGTGTAAAAAATGTCGAAGCTACTGATCAAATCATTGCAAATAATTACGCACAAATTCACAACTATTCGAAACCCATTAAATCAGTTAAACAAAAACAAAAAGATCATGTTGATATTAACGAATATTATTCGAATAGTAATATTAACGAATATTATTCAAATAGTGAATTTTCTGCTAAAACTATGTCATTTAAAAACATAAAGTTTCGAAAGGTTTCGAAACACACTAAATCAATTGAAATCAATTCTAATATTGATTTAAATAGCACTTATACTGGTCCTTCGGATGTATCTAATACCAATAACATTTCTGCTAAATTTGCATATATGTCAATTGAATTAGATGAATCTAATAATGTATCAAACTCTTTCGATCTAGATCCAACTTCTGATTTGCTTGACGAACATGAAACTACTACTACTTTGCATGAAAATCAGGAATTTTCTAATGACTTTTTGAATAATTCTGCTTATACTGATGATCTTCATCAGATGAAGAAATTGTTCAAAAACATGACGAGTTTCCTAATGAAGCTTATGCCAATTTGATGGTTTTGGTTACGAAATATAAGCTAAGTAATAGGGTACCGCAATTTGATTTGATATTCAAATATTTGAATCAAATATTTGATCAAATTCAAATTCAAATTTGACTATATTTGATTTGATCAAGTTAAATATGGCCAAATTTGATTTGATTTGACAAATATTTAATTTGATTTGAAAATTACTATTAAAAATTCAAATTCAAATCAAATTCAAATTCAAATATTTGAATCAAATCAAAATCAAATTAGGATCAATTTGATTTGATCAAATTCAAATTAATCCAATGTTTGATTTGATTTGAATTTGAGGAACTCTACTAAGTAATGCAGCTGAAAATGCTATTATTTCATTTTTTAATAAGCATTCAAAGCATTCTAAATCACCATTACCAAAAAACATTAAACAAGGCAAGGAATTTATGAATAATATTAAATCTAACTTGTCATATAAGAAAACGAAAGTATTAGAACTTGATAATACTAAGTATTTCTTATACCATATGGATTTAATCAGCTGTATTGAAAGTAAATTAGAAAATCTCGATATAGCTCAACATTTGGAATTTGAGTATAAAGAATTATATAAAACTACTGAGGTATATATAACTTTTAATATTATTTGTAAATAAAATATTTATTTTGTTTTATGTTAATTTATTTTTATTTTTTTAAAGAATGGCAAAGAGATTACTCATAAAGAGCAAAATAATGGAATGTGGTGAAAAACCACACAAAATACTTTGCCTGTAGGGTCAAAACTTTTATCAATTATTTTATATTCG
>QKWP01000019.1:674724-689169 GCA_003550325.1 Gigaspora rosea | reverse complement strand
TTAGATTTTTAAGTAATCAGGTTTTTCAATATATTTATAAGTACTAAAGTAATTGATATGTAAGGGATTTAAGTAAAATTTTTACCTTTTTAGCCATTCAATCGTTGGCCCAATAAATTATAAGCTTTAATAACTCCTGACCACTTCGAAATAAATTAAAACAATGCGCAATAAGCAACTTGCTTAAATGTATTAGCCCTTATCAAACTATTATTCTTTTAACCTTTTATTACTATATTTAGAATAAGCAAAATACTTTTCAAACAATGTTCATTTATATAAAATTTCACGAACATGCATTATTCTATTGTTACATAGAAGCATTCTAGATTTTTATGTAATGGGGTTTTTTTAATATATTTATAAGTACTAAAGTAATTGATATGTGAGGGGTTTATTAGAAGCGAAAAAAGCAAAATTTTTACTTTTTTAGCAAGTCAATCGTTGGCCCAATAAATTATAAGCTTTAAAATATTTGCACGTTTGCGAAATAAATAAAATAATTATAACTAAAATTATATAAATATAGATGGTAATGAACTTTGAAAATTCAACTAATTGAGAATTATTTCGAATTGTTGCGAATATTATAGAAATATTAAACATCAAATTAAATATTTTATTAAATAATGAATGACTTCAAATAAATTAGAATTAAAAGCTTCGAATTTAATCAAATTATATTTAAACTCTATCATTTTTTATAATACATTTTATTCCGCTTCTTTGTTTTCTATTGTCTTTGCTTTGACTACTACTTTTGTTTTGGCTATAATCTTTGTTTCACTCTCTTTTTCTAAATACTTCAAAGTAAAAAAAATAAAAAAAATAAACGAAGTCCAATATCTTCATTTTTCTGAAGAGTTCACGTTCTTGCAAATTCAGAAATTGCAAAAAGTTCTTGCAAAATGCCAAAAAAGTCGTGAAGTGCCAAAAAAGTCTGGGTTGGTTTTCTTGCAAAGTGCCAGAAAGTAAGGGTTCTATTCTTGCAAAGTGCCAAAATAAAATAAATTAATAAAAAAAATTTTAAAAATAAACCAAAAAAACAAAAACAAAAAACACGAAACGAAAAATAAATAAAGCGAAACCTCGCAAGAACTTGCAAAAACTTACATGATCTTTATAATTTGTCTGCATGTATTTATCTACAGCAGACTTTAACTGATTCTCATCGGAATAAATCGCTACTTGAATAATTTCTTTTGCAAAAAACTTGTGATACTTGCGAAAACTTGTGCCCATTTCTCTAAAGAAGCGTTCCCGAAAATTTAGAAATTGCTGGGGAAATCAATTGTCTGTTCTTGAAAGTTTAGAAAGTTGTAGTTGGCATTCGCAAGGTTTCAAAAGTTTTTGTTTTTCTTGTAAAGTGCCAAAATAAAAATAAAATAAAAAAATTAAAAAATAAATAAATAAAAAAAATTGAAAAAAAACCAATGAAAACAAAAAAAACGAACTGAAAACAAAAAAGGAAATGCAAATAAAAACAAAATAAAAAAAAAACAAAATTGAAGATACAAAAGATCTAATCTGATCTTGTAGTACAGAATTTGAACATCATTGAACTATTTCGAACTATTTTGATACATCATACAAAATTTCGAAATATTTCGAAAATATAGTCCAATGTGCCTTTCTTGCGAATTAATGCGATTTAATTTACTGTTAGTAAATGTTTCATAATATTACTCTGTCTATTTCGAAATATTGCAAAATATCTTACGTAATATTTCGTAATATCTTATGTAATATTTCGTAATTTATTATTTTGCAAGTTTTCAAAATATCTTACTATATATTACGCTATTTTTACAGGTCTTAATTTATTTCGTAATATTATGCCCTATTAAATTTGCTGATGATATATAGTATAACATATCGGTCGATTTATGGAATTGGACCTTAATTTAGTCCCCAAAATATTCAATGATCTGCAAAAAGTCACATGTTGATTGGATGTAAATAAAAAACATACCCCAAAATCACATGTCAAATTTGTGGTCTCTTCTGGAGAATATAGTAAAACCCATGAGCCTACCTTAAAACCCATGAGTTTTTTTAGAAAAAATCGAATTTAATAAAAAGTAAGAGAAGTTAATTTTAAATTAAAGTTGTTTTTTAAATTTTTTAAAAATTTAAACTTTACAAAGTTTAACTTTTTAGTTTGTTTAGATCCCACGATGCGCACTTAGCTTTTGTTTAGATCTTGCGGCACATATTTAGTTTTGTTTAAATCTTGCAATATATATTTAGTTTGTGCTTCATTTAGTATTAGCAATTTGGTATTTAGCTTGGGTTTCATGATATATATTTAGTATGAGTTTCATGGTATATATATTTACTTGGGTTTCGCGATACATATTTAGCTTGGGTTTGGGTTTGCGCTATATATTTTAATTACAGGTTATTGTATCTAAACTAGATACTGGATATGATAGTTTTGTTATTATTACTTTGTCTAGTTTCTATTTTTTATTAAACTATTATTATACTACGCATATTACGTTATATTAATTATATTAATTCATATAAAAAAAAAATAAATGAGTAAAGCTTTCAAATGTTTAAAACTTTTTCATTTTTTTATTATTAATTTTTTTAATATGGAATATACAACTTCTTGCTCGTGAAATCTTTGATCAAATATTAAAACGTTTATTTGTCAAAGAAAAAAACATTCTTTAATGGATCAAAAATAAATATGATTAATGTTTAACTGCACCAGATTTAGTTAGGCTTAATTAACTTAGATAGGTCCCGCGAAACTGTTCAAAAAAATTAGCTCATATGGATTCAAATTTTTATTAAAAAAAGAAATTTGTATGACAAAAAATTCTTTATTTATTAAAAAAAAATTACATTTAACCACTAACTACCGTAAAACTGCCGTATAAATGACCCCCACATATCAGACCCCCTATGAATTAGACCTGACCAATATACAAAAAGCAAAACCTAAATGCCATACGCGATAATAGCACAATTCACCAAGTTCCAACGACGAAGCCGAGAAGACAACATACAACTTACCAAAGCATCAACGATAAAGCCGACATGACAATACATAGCTCACCAAGGCACCAACGACAAAGCTGAAACGACAAACACACAGCTTGCTAAGGCACCAATGACAAAGCCGAAACGACAACACACAGCTCACCAAGGCACCAACGACAAAGCCGAAACGACAACACACAGCTCACCAAGGTACCAACGTCGAGAAGCTAAAACGACGATATACGACTTACCAAGGCACTAATGACAAAGCTGAAATGACTATATGAAGCTGACTTCGCCAACCAAGACCACCACTACCAACATAAAAGAAGACTTTACTACCAATATAAAAGAAGCAAAACCTAAGCAATATACTTGATAACTATACAATTTACCAAAGCATCAACAAAAAAACAACACACAGCTTACCAAAACACCAACAATGAAGCCAAAATGAAATAAAATTCACTAAGGCACCAAAATGAAGCCGAAGCGATGATATACAACTCACCAAGGCATCAAAAACAAGAAGCCAAAATACACAATCACCAAGGACACCAACGACGAAGCCATAACCAAACAATTCACCAAGGCACCAACAATGAAGCCGAAATAACAATTCACCAAGGCACCAACGACGAAGCTGGGTAACGACGACAACACCGAATTCAAGCAACGGCTCTAGTAACGATGATACTAACAAGACTAATAAAAAAAAATCAACTGATTTAATCAGTTAATAATCACTATTTCATGTATTACGTCATACAGTATAATATATATCATATTGGTTTATTTTTGGAATTGGCCAATAACTTCTGATATACTGGTCCGTTTTAGATGATTTAACTACCAAAATGTTCATCTCAATGAGAGGATTTTAACGAGACCAAAATCATTAAAATCCAATCACAGGATTTCAAGATAGTTTGAATTTTATACAAATTTAATAGTAAATTTAAAATTTTTAAATAAATATTTTAATCCTGAATAACTTTTGATTCACTAGTCCATTTTGGATGATTTAACTACCAAAATGTTCGTCTCAATAAGACGATTCCAACAAGCCCAAAATCATTAAAATTCAATTACGGGATCCTGAGATAGTTAAGAATTTGTATCATTAGCCAATCAAATTAGATATGGGGTTTATATGTAAATTTACATATAAAACCCATATCTAATTTGATTGGCTGATTATACAAATAAATTCAAATTTGACCTCTGATCAGAAACGTGTTATTCTTTTCAATATTAATGAGCCAATCGATGTTCTATTAAAAGAATTTGACAATGAGTGGTGGCCCCTCGTTTCAAATATTTGGGTCCAATTTAATTATAAAATTCATACTAATGGAAATTTATGGAAAAGGTTTAATTGTAAAGGCTGCTAAAGAGAGGCGTATGACTGTGAATGAGCTAATGGAACAGGTGCATAATACTTATTAGAGAGTTGAGGAAAAAGAAGATATAGAGCAAACCAATGCTTTTATAAGGGAGTTGAATTCACATGTGGACCTGATTTTAATAAATAGCCAAAAGATTAAATAAAGAGGGTAAGTATTTGATATTTCAATGTTTTTTAAATTCAGAATTATTTAAAATTAATAAACATATCTTTAGAGCTGATTATCTGTCTAACGAATCATTAGCATGGGGTCTATTTTAATTATGCAATACAGTATGCATGAATGTGATTTTTACACAAGAATCTTTATATACAATACTATTAAAATTACACAAAAGTTGAACGATCTTGGGATCCTGTGATTGGATTTTGATGATTTTGGGCTTGTTAGAATCGTCTCACTGAGATGAACATTTTGGTAGTTGAATCATCCAAAACAGACTAGTAGATCAAAAGTTATCCAATTTTTAATATATATATATATTATTAAATTTTAACCAATCAAATGTTTAGAAAAATTATTAGATGGGGGTAGGGGGGTCAGCTACTTAGTGAAACCTTAATCAGGTGATTTTTGGCACTCCCCTAATCCTAAACTTAACCATCATAAATCATTAAAAATTAAACTCCTTCTCAACAACCTCCCAACATACTCACACTTCCATACAATATATCCAGAAAAATTCACGTCACCCAACTGCTTCCATTGCAATCTCCCTGATTTATCTCTACACTGGCTCAGCTACCAAAACTCCTTACTCCTTAACGAAATCATTCACTCGGTCATACAAGAGGTTACTACTAAGAGCCTAGAACTCCCATCTACCCAACTAGACAAACTACAGTTAACCCTCCATAAATGCAACCTCCATAAATGCAATACCTCTTTAAATGCACGTTTTTTTCTATTCCGTAAAATGTTATTAGTGCTAAATGCACGTTCTATATTCTGTAAATGCACGTTCTCTTGAATAACATTTTATATCACACTAACCTCTCTAAATGCACGTGGCCAATCAAATTTTAGTATTTAAGATAGGTTATACAGTTTTGGTAGAAGTTATACAAACTTGATGGTCTAATTTTTAAAAGCTGCAATTTAATTGGCTCTCTCTAAATGCAAACCTCCCTAAATGCACGTTGTAGGCTTGTCCCTACGAGTTGCATTTATGGAGGGTTGACTATAGTACAATTGATCCTTACTCATCCAGCATTCAACTCTAACTCATCCTTTTTATACCCATACTCGCTAAACTCCACGCTCAAAGGTCTTATCCCAAGACCCCTAATTAAAGAAATACAACCCTTTGATCTATCTTATAAACAAGCATCCCAAGTCACTATCAAAATTCTTTTAAGACTATCAGAAGAGATATATGAACAGATATAGAATCCATACTGTACCTCCCCTACCCAATGGAAAAGAACAAACAAAATCACTTTTAAATACAAATGCACCCAAATACAACAACAGTATCCATCTCACAAAAAGTCACACCAGTATAGAACCTATACATTCAGCTGCCTTTGCGGCCTTCTCGACCAATTACACTCTGACTCTAACAATTGCCTACCGATAGGCCAAGCCCTTCGAAAAATTAGCATTTGGTCCATAATGTGGATCAAATACAGTACACCTACAAACAATATTTTAACCATCCAAATCTAGGTGAGTCTTGACCACTCTAGTAGGTTTAGGTCGCAGATAAATTAGTCTGAGCTTCTATTTTTGCATGTAATTTATATATATTTGTCCTTGTACAATTTAAGTTTTTATACATTATATGTAATTACTTATCCAATAAAGATATAAGCAAGGCCTTACCTTAAAAAAAAAAAAATTAAAAATAAAAATTACTAATAAAAATTTGTATAAAAAATTAACAAAATTTTTTTTGCTATCAGGCCCAGGACATGTCCCCTTAAAATAGATCAAATTGCTATCTATAATTAAAATTTTTAAAAAAATATATGAATTTACTATATAACTTTGAGCTAAGATTCTTTTAAATCTTACTTATTAACTTTAAATTAAATTTTTCAGGGATATAGAACAAGGGGAGAAGAAAAAATTGAGCTTAAAAATTGAATTGAAATTTTGCCAATTTTGCACAAAACAAAAATGTAAATTTGCCAAAAACAAATATTTTTCGATTTTAAGATCATAAGTATATGTAAAATCATGCCCTGAACAACTTTACTTAGGCGACCTAAATAGGTTACCTTGTAAGAAAAATGGGTTATCTATGTACTAAAGTTAAAATTTTTGGGTTTTAAATATAAAATAGTTTTTTTTTATTAGAGTGATGACATATATTACGTAATATAATTTTACTATACCCCCTACCCCCCTCTCCCCTACATAAGAGAAATTTGATTGGCTAATATGAAATTCTATACTTAACGTAAGATTTTAGAGATCCTCCCCCCTAAAATATTACGTAATATCTGTTACTACCCTTAGGTAACCTACTCTGGGCCCTTAAGCAAAGTTGTTCGGCAAGTGATTCTACTCGATTTGAAATTACTGCACATTTTCTCGGACCTTTTACTAAGTGAAAAATGGGGTTAAAGTTCAGAAAATTTTTTAGAAAAAAAAATTTTTTTCTGAACTTTAACCCCATTTTTCACTTAGTAAAAGGTCCGAGAAAACGCGCGGTAACCTCGAATCAAGTAGAATCACGTGCTGAACAACTTTGCTTAAGGATAAAGTACACTATTTGCAAATTATATATAAAACAAATGGTAAAATTTTTTTCTTTTTAAAATTAAAAAATATTATATTAAGTAAACTACTTTAATTTCTAAAAAAATTGTAGAATAGGTTTTTCTGATTCTAACGGTAGTAAAATTATTAAAATTGGTTAAATCCTTACAGAGAAACACATGTTTAAAGATCGGGTATTACAAATTGGTTACAAAAATTATATGATATAAACCAATCAGGATCATTGATTTTGTGTCACTACAGAAAATTTGGGGTCACCACAGAGAACTTTATGATATATAAATATAGGTTTTTTTAAATAGTACAAGCGTTTAAAGTTTCACTACTATAAAAGGAAGGATTTGATCTATGCACCACCAATTTTTGATTAAAATTGATTGCAATTTAAAAAATTTTTATATGTGGCGTTTTTGTAATACCTATGTAATTTTTTTCGTACATCAATTTTATATAAAAATAATCAACATTGGACTCTACCCTTAAGGGCCCAGAGTAGGTTACCTAATCAAAAAAAATGGTTTATATTTAAAACCCCAAAATTTTAACTTTAGTACATAGATAACCCATTTTTCTTACAAGGTAACCTACTTAGGCCGCCTAAGTAAAGTTGTTCAGAGCATAATTTTATATATACTCATGATCTTAAAATCAAAAAATATTTGTTTTTGGCAAATTTACATTTTTGTTTTGTGAAAATTGGCAAAATTTTAATTCAATTTTTAAGCTCAATTTTTTCTTCTCCCCTTGTTCTATATCACTAAAAAATTTAATTCAAGTTAATAAGTAAGATTTAAAAGAATCTTAGCTCAAAGTTATATAGTAAATTTATATGTTTTTTTAAAAATTTTAATTATAGGAATTTCAACCATCAAAATTCCTAACAAACTCCTTTCCTATACAATACTACCAACTGGACCAACCATTTATACCACGACTACTCTTAAAAACCACGTACAAAGCAAAATCAATAAACTGATGGTTATCCCAAACAAGAATATACCAATGGTACAAAACGAACAATATAAATTGGAAACTTACATACAACAGCCTCAACATACATAGTAGACCTCTAGCAAGATCAACCAATTCTAAAGAAGAAAGAATAAAAGCCTTTAAAGTGAAAACATTAACTCATGAACTACCTACCTTGCAAACACTCCACAACAGAAACCTAGACATATACCCAAACTATGGATATTCGCTATGTCTCCAATCAATAGACGATACAACCCATTGGCTAACTTGTCCTAAAAATACAACCATACTCGAAAATATATTACATACAGTTCTAATAAAAATCTTAACTAAAGAAGACGTTCCCCTCCAACACAAAGAAAACTATATACAAAACTTTATAAAAACATATATTACTAACAATATCCTATTAGCAGCAATAACCGCATCCACATTATTCCCTACAGCTAATCAAACCAAATCCATCCACATCATACCACATTTCCACCACACCATCATCAAGAAAATATACAAGAAAATCTGGACCAAAAATCGAACAGAAATCAACAAACTTACCCCAACAACCACCATTCCCACACACTCCACTCTAGAAACAAGACTACATTCCACTACCGAAGCACTAAATTTTATTAACTAGACACAATTATTCATTTACAATAATGTATCATCTAACTTAATTAATACGTAATCCGGAGGTCTTTGACCGATCTGGTAAAGATTAGGTCTAAAGTAAATTAGCTTTATCCTCCCTTCTCCTATATGAAATATATTATTACAAAATTTGTATTTTTTTATAATTTCATTAATAAACAGAACAGAGGAAAGACCTCTCTTTAAAAAAAAAAAAAAAAATTTAATTATAGATAACAATGAAAGGGACAAGCTTAGGGCCTGCTATTGTTTAAATTTATAAATTATTTCTCTATAATTTAAATTATAAAGCAATAAAATATATATAATATAATATTTAAAAATTATAAATTTAAAATAATTAATATAATATTAATAATTAATTCGTGATCCGTATACCAAACAGGGGCTGTATATATTACCATATATAGTAAAATTGGGAAAAATCAATTATTTGTTTATTAAATTTTTGGAATCTGGCACTGTTAGAGCAATAACGAATTTTTTACTAAGCTAATCTTCCTTCTTCATTAACCAAAAGTTATAGAGCACATTCTTGCGATTCTAATGGTGGTAAAATCATTAAAATTGGCCTAGTAGATCACAAGATATTGTTAAAAATGTTTTGCGAACATATAGAGTTTACATAGAAACTCTATATGGATGCGAAATGTTTTTTAACGATATCTTGTGATCTACTAGGTCAATTTTAATGATATTATTACCATTAGAATCACAAGAATGTGCTCTACAACTTTTGTTTAATGAAGAAGGAAGGTTAGCTTAGTAAAAAAATTCGTTATTGCTCTGACAGTGCCAGATTCCAAAAATTTGATAAACAATAATTGATTTTCCCCATATATTACTATAGATTTTCACTGTTTGGTATACGGATCACGAATTAATATTAATAATACAATTATAAAATTACATTAATAAATTTAATTAAATTTATAATATAAAAATTTTTATTAAATATTATTTTAAGGGCTTTATTTTATAGCGACCTGTCGCTATAGCGACCCACAATCAACCAATTGAATTTGTGCACGTGACCACTAATTCGATCATCAAAAAAAGACAAAGACCTTGAAAAAACTCAAAAAAAAATTTTTAACAAATAAAAAAATTTAAACAAATAAAACATATTTAATTATAAGGGAATATGTTTTCTGTGCACCTATATAGTTGTGCACTCCGGCAATTTACCATCCTCGGAGTCAAATCAGTATATCAACGTGTGTTTGCTACATATTGTATTTTTTTTCTTTTCTAAATACTTTTTTTTTTTCGTTAGCAATGGAAATTCGGGAACCGGGACTGGTACAGAAGATAAGTACTAGTTCTTATTGTTTGTTCTTTCGTTTCTTTGGTTACTTTTTTTGCTCTACTAACCTTTTCTTTCTTGTAGGTTTGTGTTTTACTGGGCACCGGGAATGGAAATTCGGGAACCGGGTTGTTCATTCTTTCGTTTTTTTTCGTTCTTTCATTTTTTTTCGGTTACTTTTTCGCTCTACTAACTTTTTCTTTCTTGTAGGTTTTGTCTTACTGGGCACCGGGAATTGTGATTCGGGAACTGGGATGGTACAGAAGATAAGTACCAGTTCTTTTTTGCTCGTTCTTTTATTTTTTTTCGTTTTTTTGTTTTTTTTCGGTTACTTTTTCGCTCTACTAATTTTTTTTTTCTTGTAGGTTTGTATCTTATAGGTACCAGGAATAGTGATTCGGGAACTGAGACTGGTACAGAAGATAAGTACTAGTTCTTTTTTGTTCATACTTTTGTTTCTTCAGTTACTTTTTCGCTCTACCAGGAATAGAGATTCGGAAACTGGACTGGTACAGAAGATAAGTACCAGTTTTTTTTGTTCATTCTTTCATTTTTTTTCGTTTACTTTTTCGCTCTGCTAACCTTTTTTTTCTTGTAGGTTTGTGTCTTACTGGGCACCGGAAATGGAAATTCGGGAACCGGAACTGGTACAGAAGATAAGTACCAGTTCTTTTTGTTTATTCTTTCATTTTTTCGGTTACTTTTCGCTCTACCGGGAATGGAGATTCGGGAGCCGGGACTGGTACAGAAGATAAGTACCAGTTCTTTTTTGTTCATTCTTTCATTTTTTTTCGGTTATTTTTAAATTTTCTTCTTGTAGGTTCGTGTTTCGCTAGAGTATTGGAATAGCGCCGAGAATGAAGATTCAGGAAGCGGAACTGGTACGTAACAGTTCTTTTTTGTTTGTTCTTTTTGTCCTTGGTTTTTTTTTTGTTTTACTAAAATTTTCTTCTTGTAGGTTTGTGTTTCACTAGAGTATTGGAGTGGCCCCAGGAATAAAGATTCGGAAACCAGAATTCGAAAGATTAGTTTAATGCCGGGAATGAAGATTCGGGAACTGGGATTCGAAAGTTTAGTTTAGAATTGTTTTTTTTTTTGATTGCGAGATTGTTATGGGCTTTTTTTTCTTTTAATTTTTTTTCTTTTGATCGTGGGGTCGTTAAAGGCTTTTTTTTTCTTTTGGATCGTTATAGGCTTTTTTTTTCTTTTGGATTGTTATAGGCTTTTTTTTTCTTCTTTTGGATTGTTATAGGCATCTTTTTTTTTGGATCGTATAGGCTTTTTTAATAAATAAAGTTATTTAAAGAAAAACATCTTAATAAAAAGTTTTATATATTATTGCAATTCGTAATTTGATTGGTTAACAGGTTGGCGGGTCGATTGGTTGACAGTTGGAACCGAATTTCTGTCATCTTGATCACGTGAACGATTTTAATTGGTAGATTACGGGGGTGCATGACCATGTGGGTGCACGAAAAACTTAAACCCTAATTATAATAAAAAAAATTATATTTATTATAATAAAAAAAAAAAAAAAGGTACAACGGTCTTATTTGTACTATATAACAATCTGCAAACCTTACACACCACTCAACCCACTCCCAAAGACAACCAAAATGATATCCCCACGATATCGTTATATCATATTCAAGTTAGTACCAACGAAATCATATCCAAGAACAACAAAAGGCAGACCTAAAGCCCACGACAACGATCCAAAGAGAAACACCAACAACCTAAACCTCAACGACTACTTCAACGATGACTCCAACGACGACTCTCAAAGATAACTCTAGCGATGGCTCAGTGACGACTTTAGCAATTGAATATATATGTATAAAAAAAACAATGAATTGAAATGAAAAAAAATTAATAAATATGTATATTAAAAAAAAAAAACTTCCGAGCCCCAGTGACAAAACGACACAAAAAACTCATTTAAGCTATAAATGAATCCACTACTAAACTGAAAAAAATCTAAACCCCGCAAAAAAAAGCATATTAATATATATAAAAAAAAAAAAGAAAAACAAACTACTTACCAAGAATTCAAAAAACTATGGCAACAAAACGATACCAAACACAAACGAATCAACTTCTGAACTGACGAAAGAATCTAAAACCCATGAAAAAAAAGCATATTAATAAAAATCAAAAAATAAAAAAAAAATAAAAAAAAATAAATAAATAAAAAAAATAAAAAAATAAAAAAAAATTACCAAGAATCCCAAGAAACTGCAAAGACAACACGACACCAATGACGACATGACACAAATGAATTCGCTTCTGAATCAACGAAAGAATCCAAAATCCGCATATTATAAAATAAAACAAATAGAGAAAAAAACAAACAACTTACCAAGAATTCCAAGAAACCGACACTGACACTAGCGAGACATGGCACCAGCGACAGTACCAACAACAACACCAATGTGCTGACACCAATGACGATACCAACTACGGCACCAACGATATTAACAATGGCATCAACGACAACACTAGCGACGAAACCAAATCGAAAAGCAAAAAAAAATTAGTAAACAAAAAAAAAAACAAATCAAAAAAGATTATCACAATACATAAAAAAAAACTTAATTCGTGATTCACAAGAGATGTACAGAATTTCTATATATAGAAATGGGGATATTAAATAATAAAAACAATTAATACGTATAATCTGGAGCCGTAATTAAAATTTCTCAATTCCTGTCAAGCCAACATCTTTTGTATTGCTAACCAAACTGTAGAGACAAGTTTTCTCTTTCTAATGGTGGTAAAATCATCAAAATTGGCCTAATATATCAAGAGGTATTCTTATTTTTGTCTTTGTGGCTATATGAATTTCTTTGCAGATCTGCAAAGAAATTTCATATGATCATAAAGACAGAAATGAGAATATCTCTTAATATATTAGGCCAATTTTGATGATTTTACCACCATTAGAAAGAGAAAACTTGCCTCTACAGTTTGGTTAGCAATACAAAAGATGTTAACTTGACAGGAATTGAGAAATTTTAATTCCGGCTCTAGATTATAGGTATTAATTGTTTTTATTATATTTAATATCCCTACATGTATATATAGTATTACTATATTAATTCTTTCCATCTCTCACGAATTACTAATTAACTGTTATATATGATCGACAATCTAAAAAATGATTGGTCAATCATATAGGGGTTACATAGCGACAGGCCGCTATTTTATTTTTGCCTTATTTTAAATTAAAAATATTAAAGATATTCAAAAAATAGTACTATTTATACATTATATAAATACAATCTTATCTATATATTCTAAACTATACTTTAAAAAAAACAATTCATATTTATTATTAACTGTACCATACCGTACCCAAAAAAATAATATGTTATAAGGTACACAAATTATAAATATAGTATATATTTAAAATATTAACTGTAGCGTATTTAGATAATATATATGGTTACTAGGTGCAGTTTTTAAATTAATATATATCATGTTGTATACCTGTTAGGTCTACAAAAAAACTAGGTACATATATATAATTTAGAAATAAACTGTACCGTACCCAATACTCAAAGCTGTACTATACCAAAAAGGACAATATCTGGAAAAGTCATGTCATTTTTTTTGCAAAGTTCTAAAAGAAGTAAGAAATAAATAAAATAAAATTAAATTAAAAAAATAAGTAAAAAAAACAAACAAAAAACAAAAAACAACCCTGAAAAAAATAACAAAAAAAACAAAAAAAATATATATGTATTATATTTGCTTATATTCGCTCAAATTCGCTTATTTCGATTATATTCGCTTATATTCATGACTTTTTGTAAAGTGCTAGAAAAGTTGTTTTCTTGCATAGTTCTGAAAGAAGTAAAGGATAAATAAAATAAAATAAAATTAAAAAAATAAGTAAAAAAAAAAACAAACAAAAAACAAAATATAAGCAAACTAAATAAAAAAAATAAATGAAGCCCCAAATTTCCATTTCCCTGAAGTAAGAGTTTGTGATCTTGCAATTCAGAAATTGTCAAAGGTTTTCACAAAGTGCCGAAATAAAATAAATTAATAAAAATAAAACAAAAAAAAACAAAAACAAAAAACATAAAACAAAAAAATAAATAAGACAAAACCTTGCAAAACAAACTTGCAAAATTTGTGAAATCTTGAAGTCTTGAAATTTAGAAATTGCTAGAGAAATTAGTTGTATGTTTTTGCAAAGTGTCGAAAAACTGAGTTGGCCTGCGCAAAGTTCTGAAAAGTCATTAGATTTCTTGCAAAATGCCAGTAGTAAAGTGTAAAAATAAAATAAAAAAAATTTAAAAATAAAAAAAAATTAAAAAATAAAAAAAAAAACAAACTGAAACTAAAAGGGAGAAAGAGGTAAAAATCGTTCAAAAT
>QKWP01000019.1:650044-674623 GCA_003550325.1 Gigaspora rosea | reverse complement strand
GAAGAAACAATGTAAAATTGATAGAAGATCTAAATTATAAACAAAAAAAATAAACAAAGATCTAATCTGATCTTGTAGTATAATCATCAAAAATTATCAAAACATTTCGAAAATATTAGTCAAACGTGTTCTTGATATGATCCAGGTTGCAGATCTACTGATCCACCCAGTCCTAAAATATTTCTAAAGTATTCGAAATATTAAAAAGAAAAAAAAAAGAGAGAGAAAAGGAGAGAGGGGTAAAGAAAGAAAGAATAAAGGGAGAAAGAAGTAAAATTAAACAAAACAGCTTTTTTTTTAAGTTTTTTTTACACTTTTTGTGAGTTATATTTTTATGATCTATAGTAGCTTATGGATCAAATAGGTTTAAGAAATTTTGAACTTGAGTTTTTTTTTTTTTTTATAGTCAAAACACTCAATTATCGAAATATTTCAAAAATATTAGTTAAATGTTGATTCAGGCTACAGATCTAATCTGATCCAGCTTGGTTTCCTAGTCCTAAAATATTTCGAAATAATTCGAAAATTAGTGTAAAATGTTTTTTTATTTTCTTACACACTGTAAGAAAATTGTAAATTTATGTAAAAATTTTATATAAGTTTACGATTTTCTTACATACTATAAAAAAATTGTAAGGGCTGTGTCATTAATCACCTGATTATTTTTTATCAGAGGTCTACCCCCTCCTTCTTTCTTAATATATATATAGTCAGGTTCTTATATATAATTTCAACTTTTTTTTACCCCCCCTAAAAAATCACCTGATTTTTGTCACTCCCCTAAATTTACGTAAAAATTTTACATAAATTTATGATTTTTTTTATACACTATAAGAAAATCGTAAACTTATGAAGAATTTTTATAGAGATTTACAATTTTCTTACACATCGTAAGACTTACGCAATTTTACACTAAATATTACATAAGTTTATGATTTTTTACACACTGTAAAAACTTGCACAAGTTTACGCATATATATTTTTGCTGATATTTTTTATTTTATTTTATTTGTTATTTTTTTATTTGTTATTATTTTTTATTTATTTTATTTTTAATTTTTTTTCTAAATTTATAGAAAATAGGTGCTAATAAAGATGGATATTGGGACTCTAGAAAACTTTTTAAACAAGTTAAATAGGCATTGAATATTCTTGAATAAACATATTTAGAATATGTAAATATATTTAACTTTGATATTGCCATTTCTTACAAAGCTTTTGCTAAAGATGCTTTTGTTGCTTCAAAAATAAACCTTGGTTCAAAAGGATCTGTTCTAAAAATATGAAATATAATATAGAATAGTAATTATTAGTTAATGGTAATTAAAAATAATTATTTAGTTTATAACAAGAAATCCAAATCATACATTCTTAATGAAAAAAAGTTGTAGTAGGATGATATAGTATTAGAATACACTTTATATAAAACAAAAGAGATAAACCCTAATATTTTGATTACTATGTGTCAATTAATTGCCAACTAGCCAGTATTGGTTGTACTTGAGTAACTCTTTACCCGAAAGGATATAACTTTAACTAAAATCTAATAATTGGGTTGAAGTAAAAGAATAATGGTTATATTTTGAGTTATAACTGGATATCATGTGATTATATTATTGTCCAATCAAATTAAAGAATTAATTAAATGATAAATGAATTATAATTTGCTTAACCATACACAATCACGCTAAACCAAAAAATGAATGATAACTGTATAAATGAAAATAACGCCTAGGGCAGTATTGTACGTTTTGGCTATCCAAGGCCTTTTTTGGCCTTGTCTATGTCCAAAATATCCAAGTGTCCAAGATTGTTCAAAGCTTATACAGGCTTTAATAATTATTAAATTTGTCTAAAAAATATATGATTATATATTTTTTGAGGTGCTGAACATATTCCAGTTAAAATTAAAATAGATTGTTTTAATAAAATTTTAAGTAATTTTACTTTATTTAATTGTCCAAAATTGTCCAAAATTGTCCAAACTACTGTCCAAAGCTGTCCCGTGACAACACTGGCCTAAGGTATTGTTTAATTAAGCTTAATTTAATCAAAATTCAAAATACGCTTTTGGGAGTTATTTCACATTTATATAGAAAGTATAATATTTAAAAACTGCATATTTATTACTATAATTTTGATTATTATATTTAATTATATTTACATATTAGTGATTTGTAAAAGCCTAATTTATAATAATACAAGTTCATTATATTTCATTAACAAGTTACATACTACATTCGGCATTTTATCAAAGCTTGTTTTGGTATATGTTTATCAGATTAATATCTCAATCTGATGCAGAGATATACATATATACAACATATATATTTTATCCTATATTACTCTATATTATCTTTTAAATTAACTGGATATTCTACCTTTATAACCCAATATAGACCGGTACAAAAATGTAGATACACAAATTCGGTATTGATAAAAAATTTTTTAAACGACTTAAGTTAAGTATTTTTAACTGTAATTTATTACTTTGGTTTTTAAGTTTATTCTAATATAATTTTTATTAAAATTTTATATTAAAAAAAAAATTTTTATTAGAAGACGATTTCCTCGATTTCAAGATCATCGTTATCACTTTCAACCAATGTAACTTGTTCGTCGTATTTCTTATATTCCTTTGCCCTGGTAAGTGATTTTCTCCAAAGATCCGTGATAGTTTTTGAGCTGACCTTTTCAGTAAACGCCTCGAATAATTTGTTTCGGATAGAAAGCAGGTTTGGGTGTGGACTCGTCTTCGCAACTTCTTGTTTCACAACTGCCCAAATTCCTTCAATTGGTTGAAGTTCGCAGTGATATGGCGGGGTATAAGACAAATTGTGCCCATGTTTATTAGCAATTTGAACACATGTGAATGGTACTTTGTGTTTATTTCTTTTTACTAACTCGTATAGCTCGGCTTTGGTACAACTTTCTGATGCAATAATATCGTGTGCCGCCAACCATGCATGCAGAACATCTTTTTTGAATTTGATGTTGGTACTTGTTCAGGCCGGCGTTTATGATAGCGAGCCCCGTCCATATGGATACATACTGGCCCATATCGGTCTTTAATACCTGCGCAAAGTTTTTCTAAAAGGTCTTCGAAAATTTTAGCGTTAAAATTGCCATGATAATCGCTTTGATCTGCTACAAGATTTGCATTACGAATTGTGTCGGGAATGTTTTCCCATTCATCTGTGTTTAGCCGTTTTCTTCCTCGTGAAGAAGGCGGTTTAATGGACGGATCCTATATTAAAAGAGAGTTGGGATCAATTTTGCCTTTAATTTTGTTTGTATTACCATTGCACATTACAATAATTGCGCCAAATATAACTAGCAAAGGGCCGTGCCCTGGTGCACGAACAATTCCGTACGATAGTACCCACGTATAATTGGTCGTGTGGTGTAAGTGGCAGTAAAATTCGTCTAAAAATACTTCCGGTACAACCGGTACGCTATTATTACTTTGCAAATTACTAAAACGCCACCTCAAATAGCGGCTAAGAAAAGCTACATTTTTAGCTGACTCATGCAATATATTACGACATTCACCATGCCTGTAAAAATATCCTAAAACATGTAAAATTCGAAGCAACTGCCATTTTGAAAACTTATGACTTTCTTCCTCAAGTTTTTGCCGCAGCACAGGTGTGGAAAGAGGGAGGCCAGCAGAGTTTGCAGACATAACTAAATCGCGTATAACTTCGGAAACATTTGGTTTAAGTTTTTTTCTTGGGCGACCAGGTAATTTGGGTGCTGTTAATTGTTTATTTTCACTCTTATTTCCTTCAGCAATTACCTGCGCAACCGTAGCCTTGCCAATCCCTAGAACCTTGGGCAACAAGCTTGCGTAGTTGTATGTGTTCTGGTTGCTTCTGGCCCTGATGATACTCAAAAAAGTACTTGTGAGTGCTGAGAATCATCTTTTTTTCGTTAAGGGTTATCGCGCCTTTGTCTCTTTTCAAATCGTCCATTCTGCTTAAAAAAAAAAAAAAATCAACAAAAGATTTAGATTATTGATCACGCTTACCTTTTTTGTAATTTTTAAATGCGAATTGATAGATTGTCACGTTTTCAATCAGTGACGTATTTTGCGTAATGATCTTCGTATATTTACATTTTTGCACTGGCCCATAGTCAATTTTATAATTCAGTTATCCAGATAATCTAACAGTTAACTAGTTACAATACCTTAGAGTATGATCACTACTAGCCAGACTTTCTTGAGCAGCATGGTCTAATTCAACAAAAAAATAGAGTTCTATGATTACAAAGTTATATTCTATTCTAAGTTTTATTCCAAATTCAATTATATCAAAATGATTAGAAAATAGTTAAGAAATATATTTTAAAACTCAGAGAATTAATTCATCAGATGTTTGATACTATTTTTGTAAAAGAAATTATTCATTTGCTAGATTTTAATATAGATGGATAGATGATTATCAGCATAGATTGATGAGAAAAATAGCTAAATATGCAGTTAAAAAGGGTAGAAAATATAGGTCAATTGATGATAATATTGTGAAGCATATCAAAGAATTGCTAAAATCAGAAGAAAAAATATATCTTAGATAAATTTAGATCTATGAATTCAGAATTAATCGAATCAATAAATAAACTTGTTTAGAATAGATATATCAAGCAAAAATTTTTAAACAAATTTTAATAGTAATAAAAAACAATATTGCATTATTATTTAGTATTTGCTTTTATATTTGCATACTATTAAAAAAAAACTGCAGCTTTCTACATACTAATATAGTACTCTAATATTAGTTACATAATTTATTAATACTATAAATATTTATTATATGCAAATTATTCTAATATAAACCCAATTTTTTGAATACCTTTCATAGTACTGTATATAGTTAATCTGCATAATAATTAACCAATTAGAATTTATATCACTATATCTTAAATTTGTAGAGGATTGAATAGTTTTTGCTGATCTGTACTATAAAGCTAAATTTTGTAATTCTAATAGTAGTAAAATTATCAAAATTGGTTTGATAGATCATAAGATAAGTATTTTTTAATCATTTACTATAAAGTTTTTTTAAGAATTGAAGCATATAGCATTCCACTTACTATATAAAATAACTAGTAGGGTTCCTCAAATTCAAATCAAATCAAATATTGGATCAATTTGAATTTGATCAAATCAAATTAACCCTGATTTGAATTTGATTTGATTCAAATATTTGGATTTGAATTTGATTTGAATTTGAATTTTTAATAGTAATTTTCAAATCAAATCAAATATTTGTCAAATCAAATCAAATTTGTCCATATTTGAATTTGATCAAATCAGATATAGTCAAATTTGAATTTGAATTTGATCAAATATTTGATTCAAATATTTGAAGATCAAATCAAATTGCGGAACCCTAATAACTAGTTACATGCCTGCTTACTATAAAATTTGAATCCTTTAACTATAGACTACTAATTAATTTTTTATTTTATATTTCATTTTTTAATTTTTGGTTTTACTTTTTATACTACTAGTAATTATTGCTATATATACAGATCAACATATAAATATAGGTATTTTTTTATAGTATAGCTTGCTTTTAGCTTTTATTTTTTGTATTGCTTTTATAATCATTAGTATTGTTATTGGTACTATAATTGTTGTAGTTGGCATCATTATTATTGTTATTTTTAATAGTATTTTTATACTAGTGTTATCATTATTTGAAGTACCATTGCATTGCAGTTTTGCTAATATTGTCAGTTTTTTTGCAGGTTTGTATAATTTTGCTTTTGCAAATCATTGTCTTTTGCTAATACATGTTATAACTTTGTTTTTTTTGCTTTTGCTAGTGCTATTATTTTACTAGTATTGCTTACTAGTTTAATTAGTTCTTTCATTTTTTAGTTTGATAGTGCAGTCAATTCCGGTACTTTTTTTAATTGCTGGTATTGTAATGCCATCCATTTGGTATCTTTTTTATAGTTGGTACTGTCTATTTCAGTATTTTCTTTTGCAATTTTTTGTAAGTTTTGCATAAGTTTTAGTTTTTTTGTTGCTTTTCTTACCTTTTGTTTTTTATAATTTTTTTAAAAGGACCTTTTGGTTGATATTGTTTTCATGTTGGTGTGTCTATTTTAGTGTTTCTTGTAACTGATATTATTTGTCTTTTTTGTATTTTATGCCATCTTTCAGTGTTTTTTCTTTTTGCAATTTTTTGTTTATATGCAATAGCAATCTGTACAGATTTAACAACCAGGTAAGATCTTTACTACATAGTAAATCTAATACCTTTTATCTATACAATTATATTAGATAAATTGTGCATTTAGTAAGGTTTTGTCATTTTAAATTTTGACCCATTTGACCCAATTAGAGCAGCATTAGAGCAATTTTTGACCCATGACCAGTTAGATCTGGTAATCTGTACATGTCAATCAACCTGTATCAAAGCTCTAACTAATCTTTTTATTGTGTTATTATTATTTGAATTTCTAGTAAAAGTTGTAGAGAAGAAAATTACAATCCCAATAGTAGTAAAATTATCAAAATTGGCTTAGTGTATTATGAGATATGAGTAAAAAAAGCCCGTGATTTTATAAAGTTTCTTAAAAAGCTTACCCACACTGATCCGATTTTGATGATCTTATTATTGTTTGAATTATAACTTTCTCCTCTACTGCTTTCATTAAAATCCAGGTAATATTGAATAATAAACAAAATTAGAAAAGACTTCATATTTTTTTATAATCTTGCCTGCAATTCCATTTATCGATTTAAGCGCGACAGTCACGTGACTTTTTAAAATCGGCATATCTCAAAAAAGTAATAAAATTTCGGATAACCCTACGGATAGCAAAATAATTCTTCGGCCTTGTTTCTCACCGTGATACAAACCAAAAAAGGAAATTTTTGTACGTAGATCTCAAGATCAGGTGAGCATGAAATTCAAACTCAAAAACTGCATCATGTTCTAAAAAACAATTCCTTGCGAAATTTTAGTACAATATCTATCCTTTCTAATTCTAAAGTTAAAGCGTGTTTACGGAAAATAGAATAAATATCATTTCGTGATTTATATTACAGCGAGAAATACGTAAATCCAGATCACAGGTTCTGCGTTAATTTTAATGTTGTTTCGAAATTTCGAAATTGACATACACAATTCATAAATTTGGCATGTGTTTATCCCCGGGTACAAATCATAGGGGCAACACTTTATGTAATTGGTAAGTATAAAGAACATTAGTTGATTGGCCGGAGCGTAGCGACGGTCCATAAGTGTCTATGCAAAGTGATACAAAAATGATGTGCTTCAATTGTAAAAATCTTGACAAATTTTACTTTTTTGATATACTTACATATATATGATGTAAATTTTATCAGAAATGGAACTTGGGAATTTTTTGTCTGTCCGCACGCGTGTCTATATTTGTGCTTTAATGTTACCAACATATGCATATTAACGCGTTCGTGTAATATGATGAGCATCATATGATGGGCTCCGGACATATAATGCTACGCATTAGCCTAGTTATAAATGTTTACAGTTATATAGTACTTGGTGAATTTTATTTATTTGCATTATCGCTGTTTGCAAAATAATGTATCTTTAATCAAATTTGTTAGATTACAACTCACCTATACAATTACCTGATTGTCGTCCGATTGCATGTTTTGGTCAAAGGTTCAATATAAATATATTATTATATTTTTTTCGTTGGCCATAACTATATGCTTACTGTTTAAAAAAAATATTGTATAATCGCGCGATTGGACAATAATCAGGTGATTGTATAGGTAATCTGCGATCTCTAAAAAAATTTGATCACTTTGCAACACGGTGGTTTTAGAATATTTCAAATAAGTGCCGATTTTTAGCTATTACTATTTACAATCAAATCTCACCAAGTTATTCGTGTTAATTTAATGGTTGATCTATTGTTTAATTTCATTGGTGATTATAGCTATAGTTGTTAGACGAAACCTTTTTTGCTTGATGACGAAACCCTAGTGCTTAACCTAAAAAAAACGAATAGTTGAAAATTTCAGATAATAAAAAGAAACCTTAAAACTCTAATGCTCTCGCTAAAAATTATTAATGAAAATTAATAGAAATAATATAAAATATCTCTATAAATTCATATATTTGTCAATCAATAAATTATTATCGAGTCTTTTTATTTATGTTTAATACTGAAGATGTTTTTTTGATTTGTACGTATGTTCAGATGTTAAAAAGCCGATTACAGTAATTATAAATAGGTAAATAAGCCATTAACATCCTGAAGATGTTTATTGGTTTGACCTGGCTTGTAAATTTAATTTTTTAAACAGCCAATTACAGAAATTGTAAATAGGTAATTAAGCTATTAACATCCCAAAATAAATATAGAATAGACGTATTATGATGAATTTAGTAAATTATAGATTCAAAAAAATTTCTCTAGAAAATTATAAAACGCGGTAATAAAGCTTAACCTTATAATTCAAAAATAACTCTAAAATTTGTTAAGTACGTACCTAATTTCTAGTAAGTAATATTAGTGTATAAGTTATAAAAAAGATGTCTGTACCTCCATTTATTGCTAATAATACTCTTGATCAGATAAATACACGTAATTTCCCACTAATTAAATTGTTCTCTGACGTATTAAACTATCATCACATGTTTATTCAATTGGAATGATAAATACTGTAAATTGTTTTTTACTAATTAAAATATATTCCCCAATCTATTCCGACTAATTGACTAAGGCTTGAGAACATCCAACGTTTCTTATTAAAATCAATCTAAGTATAAATTGTATATTTTAAATTTTAGTCCTTTATGAACATAAAATGTAGAAAGTCAAGGCGTCCTTACTTACATTACACTTGTTTTATTATATAATAAAATTTTTGTAATTTTCTGTTTTCTTAATTTATTTTTTATTTACATTATCTTCGTCTTTTATTAGTATTGTCACCCTTTGCAGTTTCGTCAGTTTCGTTACCTTTCGTCACCTATCGCCAGTTTCGTTACCTTTCGTTACCTTTCGTCAGTTTCAGCGCCTTTCGTCAGTTTCGACACCTTTTCGTCAGTTTCGACATTTTGTCATTTGAGATTTTAGTTGACGAAAGTCGAAACTAGGTTTCGACTTTCGTCAACGCGAAACCTCGAGGTTTCGTCTAACAACTATAATTATAGCATTTAAGTTGATTGGTGATTATAGCATTTAAATTTATTGATTTATTTAGTGGTTATTGCGGTATTTTTTAATATATTCCATTGATTTTATTTTATCCGCTTTAATTACAAAAGGCATTTATCAATTGAATTATTTGAAATACCTATTCATGTTTTCAAGTATCAATAAATTTAGTTATTTGCATTTATTAACACAACTATATATTATTATGAGAAAAATAAAATTCATAAATTTTGGTGCTGATATTTTATGATGCCATAGGTTATTTGATATACACGGATACCGACATTTGGGACAATATTATAAATTGAAATTACTTAAAATTTTATTAAGATAATTTAATTGAACTTTTTTAGAAATGTGTTCAGCACCTAAAAAAAATATATAATTATTTGTTATATATTTTTTAATTTATTAATTATTAAGACTTACCGCCCATAGACACCCGAAGATACCCGCAGATACCCGTTAGGTTATCCTTTTGAAATCTGACGGATAAGGGTTTATCCGTGAGACATTTATAGTATCCGGATATCCGGTTAAAGTATATAGCGGTTACTAGCAGGAATATCAAAAACGTAAGTTTTGCTATTGGGTAAATTTTAAAGCAGGGAAGAATCACGTGAATACAGTATATTAAATGTCGAAAAGGCTATAACTCTAATCTAACCATAATCTTAAAGTGACACTAGCCCTAAAGTTAATTAATACAGTAATAAGAGTCTTTTAGGATTCCCCTTTTTGGTTTGTGTTACAGGGGCAAATAAAAAATTGGCACATATGTGTCACTCTTAGCCAATCAAAATCGAGAACCTGTAGTAACAAATTGGTGCGCCTCAATAAAGTTTATTACTAACGCGGCACCATTAACAAACGGGTTTAAATCACCAAAAAAATTTTAGATCATACGATTTAATAATCACGATATATCATACGACGCTTATATTATTAATAAAATTTCCATAAAAGCAAAGTACCTTTACAATTAATTATTAAAATGTGAGTGATGTAGATCGCATGAACTGAAATTTTTTTGGGTGACGATTTAACCCCTGTTTCCATTGACCCGGTAAACAGAAAATTAGCACGAGCTATGGACTGATCTATAAATCTTAAGAGTTAATGCTAAGAAATTTTTTAACTACAAAACCAAATATTTACAAGTTAGGTTAGCTATAATAATTTCGATCAAAATTTTTCGGATTTTATCTGTCGGGATTTTGACCCAAAACCTACTAATCGATAACAAACAATTTTTAATCATAATAACTTTTTAATGATCCTAATTCGAATCAAGTTAGCAGATTGATAGAATTATTAATCATATTATTTTTTACTTGTGATCTACTATATGAATTACTGAATTATTATACGATTTGTCATGTGAGATGAGAATGTGCAGCAATAGGTTTCCTAAGTTCATATACATCTTTAACACTTATATGTCGTCTAATATTAACGTATATAGAAACTCAATAATACAATAAATCTTATATATTGTATGAGGTCTTTGCAATAGAAAGGGCCCATACTCGAGAATATATATCGATATGATAGATAATGGCGTTATTCTGTTCGGACTTATCCGGGTTAATCATGTTTGATTGGTTAACATATCGGGTAATCTCGTGATGTATGGGCCATTCTAAAAATTTTTTCCATTTATAATTGAAAATTGCCGAAAATTTTCCTTGGGAAAACTATTTTCTGGAATGTTTGGACCCTATCTACTGCAAAAGCTCCACATATATTTATGCATGTATTACTTTGTATATGTACAAAATAATAATAATAATATATATCACCATTGAATGATAGGTCACATGATGTAATGCATGAACGTTAAAAATTGAGCATATAGATTTATGATTAATACAGGTAATACTAATAATAATAATCACAGTTAGCAAAATTATGAAATTATGATAATAATACGTAATCCGTACGTAAGTATGTACTGTACGTACGTACGTACGTACATAATGATAAAACTCAAAACCAAGTAAGGATTTGTTAAATCGAAGTAGAATTTGGTACGTACGGACATGGGCGAATGGGGTAGGTTACTATAATTGAAAAAATATTACGTACCATGCTGATCTGCTAAATAAATATTACTAGCTCGTTAGGATTAATATAATTCGTTAGATGCGTACATACGTATGTACAAAACTTATCGAAGTTACACAGTATCGGTATCCGGTATGGTGATCATTAAATTAAAAATTCAGTGATTTTTATAAGTAGAGGTTTAAATACTAGCCATAAACAATGAAATGAATAGAAATTTTACATTACAATGCTCTCCGATCAACAACAGCGATTTATGAATAAAGACAGTGAGAAACAGACGATTAAATTCAAGATAGTAACCACGAAAATTGAATCGTTACACGCGCACGCGAAACTTAGGTAGTACATTAAACTTTTACGTTTCGAACTTCATATCAATGAACACGAAATGAGTAAGACAATTAAGATATTTTTGTGACTGACGGAGTCCAAAAATTTCCAAACTAATTTTTTAGAAATACAAAGAGCTTCCTATTTTTAATAAAAGAATGATTAAAGCATTACATGAACTATCAAATCACGGATTCTTGCATAAAAAGAAATCAAGAAAAGAATAGGTTTGAAAGTTTAGATTGAAACCGCATGAATGATCAATAATCAAATTGGAAAATTATTTTTCATTCCAGAACATCAAATTCTCCGTTACTATATGTTCATAAAATTTGATCATTTTATCGAAGATCAACATTTCTAACCCTCTTTGAACATGTGAAGGTTCTAAATTAAAAGAGAGAAAATATCGATATCGATATGGGAATAACTTTATCACATGTGTTTTTGTATGTTAATATGTCAATTGATAGTATTGGCGCATGATATGGTTTAAAAACATCAAACAACAAGCTTTGAGTTTTCTTTCTCTGAGTGATGCTTGGGGTTTTACGTAAGCACAGGACACCAATGAATTCTATAACTTGGGAATTACAATTTACAAATTTTCTCCATGTAAAGTCATACGAAAAGGAACATTTGAAGTTTAAATAAGAAAAACAAGAAGTTACCGAATATACAAAAAATTCAATAATTAAGGAAAAATCATACAAATGCAGGCGTTTGCATTATGTTTTAAAAATTTTCAACTAACAAATCTGATTTATTATTAAGATAATAAAAAAAAAATAATAATAATAATAATTTTTTCGGCGAAACATCCCAAGAAATCTAAGTGAAAAATCAAAAGTGAAAATTAATGAAACAGTCGAACTGCCGATTATGTACATTTAAGTGGTATTAGTATTTCTGTGACGAGAGAGTTCAATATGCAATTGATAATCTCACAAGCATGTGATTATATAATGAATAATGTAACATACTATAAACAGATTACCAAGATCTTTGTACATATAAGATTTATTAGTAACTGTCGCAAAAAAGTACTATTACCCGACAAAATTTAAAGAAAATATTCGGAATTGAATACATTTGACTAGTATTAAAGCAATAATAGAAGTAACAAGTCATAAAAACTTACTAGAAAGGAATTTTGGAGAATGGCGCGCACATCTTTGTTTTGCAAAAAAAAAAAAAAAGAGTTACCAAATTTTAGATACATAAGATACGTATTGATTAAAAATGAATAGTTGAAACGATAATGTATATATGTATATATAGTTTATACGTACAGTATGTATAAATAACCAAATACAAAAAAAACCGTAATGTTATTCGCTAATTTTGGATACATTATTTAATTTGAATAACACTAACGTTAATATCTTTTGAAACATTAAAGTTCTTTGTTTCGAACTTACCGTAAATGTTTATATGGTTTATTATCGGATGATATTAAATAAATAGTATTTATTTAAGATCAACAAAAGAAATTTTAAACTAACGACAATAATAATTTAATTCATATAACACCGAGAATGTCTGTATACTTCAATAAAAAAATGTCATACTTCAGATAATCCAACTATAGTATCTCATGAAAAATACGCCGTCTTCTTCACGCTATTTTAAACAAACCTTGATTAAATTTGGTAAACATCTCCGTTTGTTATTATGTGCATTATGCGTATTATTCTAAGCCAAAGTTTTGAAAATTCAGTGTAGTGTACTATGTATTTTTACATAACTATCTATATCTGATACGTAACTGTACGTTCTGTACGTACGTACGTACTAATGCAATTTTTAATATAGCATTCAATAATATAATATCAATAATAATCACTATTTGTGAATATAGTACTGAAACTGTGTTAGTACAGTACAATGATCCCCGGTTTAAACATGAATTGACTATTAAAGTTAAGATATTGTTAAACGAACAATTCTAGGTCAACAAGACCCAATAAGATGCATAATATATAATTGATTTAATGTTCAATATTGTTTTATGTAATTCTTGATTTTACTTATTGCATATATTATAAAATGTAAGGGGGTTAAAAAATGATAGAATCTAGAAAGTATTTCAAGCTTTCTAAGCAATCACGAGTTCATTATGCTAAGTAAATTTATCATAGTTTATGAAAATTATGAATTCAATAAATCTTAATAAAAATAGTGTTAATAATAAAATAAAAAATGATACATTATTACAACGCATAAATTAATTTTTAAAAAGTGGGGCGCGTCTTTGTGAAGTGTCATACGACACAAGTACATGATCCGGTATAACCGAAAGATCGAGTACAATCTATCCTTATAATTTGTGTGGCAATTGTGTGTGAAAAACTAAAAAAAATCATGTTATTACAATGTCCTGATAGTTTGTTTATTAGCGCCAACAATTGTTTTGATTTTTTTTTTTTTTTTTTGACATTTTACACAACAAAGAATTTTTAACATTCGGAAAATACTTCAATAACTTACTTATTCGTTATCTATTATATGTAAATACATAAATTCGCACTGGATTATGTCATGTTTCACAATAAACATGCAAGTTCTCCTGAAAAAAAAAAAAAAAAAAAAAAAAAAAAAAAAAAAAAACGGTAATATTGTTTTAATATTGAAATCATATTAAAAAATCATAAATTTATTTTATATATGCAAAGACCGTTATCAATATGTATATGTAAATATGCTAAAGTCGCGCATGACTGGAAAAGTTTAAATGCTAAACACTAATTTATGAACTTTAACAAAGCTATGATATATTAACATAACATATATAGATTGGTCTGGAATTAAAATCGTGGAATGAAATTATAGAAATAATCGACAGAAATGCATAAAGATCGATTTTTGTATGTAAAACGAGCACGGGCGTCATTAAATTAAACCTAACAAGTTCAACAATTTGAAAAGCACGACATTTTAATCAAATTTGTATAAATTATGTTTCATCTATTAATAAAAGAAGAGAGTTCTGTTTGTTCCGTGAAATGTTTGTTTCTCCGAGAAACAATAGGAATAACCCAATTAAATGATATACTTACTGAACATTGCATTAATTAAATTGGCGCTCTGATAAAGGGGCTACTTTTGTGTGAATGTTTCAAATTTGGAACATGCATTTTTAGAAAATTTGACAATGTGAAGTCTTTCGTATGAATAGGTATTACTCAAGTCATTTATACAAAATTGGGTGGTATCATTTCATGCCATCTGTTGACTCTTAAGTACTTAATTTATGTAAAGTCATCAATTTTTTGCACGGCAGATCAGTATCACTTACATGTGTTAAATAAGTGTGTCTGTGCATTTGTTTACCTTGGGCTTCAAATGTTTTTCAAAATAATGAAAGCGGTAAAGGATTTTTTGTAAACAATAATCACCTATTATAATAAAATGCTGTTATGATTAGGCGATATTAATTGATACATATTACGCTTTGACCATTTATGAAATATAACTCATTTGTTGATACTCATCCCTCTACTAAGCTTTAATTTGCGAATATATTGTATATTCTAATTATCCTAATCTTAATATCTTTTTTTTTTTTTTTTTTTTTTTTTTTTTNACAATATATTGATATATATACGTGAATACCGAGATTATATAATCGAAGATTGACATTTCATTTCGAAAGTCAGACATATTAATTTGGATTTAATGACATTTATGTAGAAGTTCTTCTGTGCATATCATACTCTTACAGTATTCGGGCTTGCTGATTATACATTTCTCAAACATTGCGCATACAAATTGAGTCCTTATCATGTGATACTAATGCCTTGATCCACATTAACATGTGGCTCTCTTGATCGAAATTAATTATCAATACCATAAAATCTTTTTTGAATGTTAATAAACATCCATTTAAGAATTAGTTTGCGTCAGTTTGCTCTACATAAATTTATGATGTTCTTTTTCTTTGTCGTAAATTACATTGTTAATCTTGGATAGAAAAGTAAAAAATTCGCGAATCAAATGATCAGCGACTGGCCCCTTCGATTGATCAGTATACTGAAACAATATGTTCGTAAAATTAAATTAATATATCATTTGAACTAAGGAATTTACTTGGTGATCATTTGACTAACGACCCTTAGTTATTTTTATATATACGTAAACTAACGCGTATTCAAGATGATCGTGCACGGACTTCAAACTCACGATATATCATATGTAATCGTCTTTTAATTGCATAAATCTAGTACTACTGTATATGCTCATTCAACTAAAATTATAGTTAATATTTGTACCAATTAATAGATCTCGTCATATAACATATAATATTATGTTTAAAAACGAAAACTAAACCACCCCTGTAAGTATTCGCCAGTTTTATTTGAATCTAACAAAAAAAAATTTCCTGCAAAATTCTAGTATAAACTATGCCTTACCGCAATTTTAGAGCCAACATTATTCTAAATTATAGAGATGTTATTAGTGATGTAGTTGGTAGCTACCAGTAGGTATCTACTGCGGTCTCATCTAATTTCCCCGATGGTCATCCTCGACAGGCTATCTAGATACCGTTGAGTCAATAATATAAATCATCACAAGAGAATGATTTACGTCATCAGTTTCACGTTTATCAATTCGTTTTTGGCCAAAATCGCAGTGTCAGTTGGGAGCTACCTTTTGGGTCCTAGATTATGGTTTATATAATGATTTTATAAGCCAATTTAAAATGTTTGTTAGGTTTTTACTATATTAATTAATATTGATATGCTAATTTGTTTTTATATATATATATATATATACTTAGTTTTTTATGTTTTTAGTACAGTCGGTACCACCTAAAGCCAATAAATTTTATATATAGGCGCCAATTTTTTAGCTGCAGTGTAATATGATTGACCAATAAAAATGCAGAAATTTTAATATAAATTTAAATTTTATTAATAAATTTTAAAATTTTGTTAATAAATTTAAATTTTGCTATGTTTTTTTTTATATATATAAGCGCCAAATTATCAAATTTTATGTAACTTTAAATTGATATAAACTTGTAAGATATTAAAATTTTTTTTGTGGATTTGATATTTTAATCAAAAAGCTATTAAATATACAAAAACTTTTTTTTAGTTTATTTTATTTTAAAAAAATTATAGAAGTTTAAACATTTTTATAGTTAAAAGTTGATGGCTTTTCATGGTAGCAACTGTATTTAATTTTTTAACCAATAACTTTTATTATAATAACTAATTACAAAAAAATTATTATAATTTATATAGTATTTTAATATCTAATAAAAGTATATATAGTAATATATATTATATATATAAAGTATATGTTTTATTTTTTATGTTATAGTAGTTTAGAATATTTTAACTATTTAAAGTTTAAAATTAAATATAATATATAAATTAATATTAAAACAATTCTTGTTTTAAATTTTTATTTTAGAGATTTTTTTAAATTTTTTAATTTATTATATTTTTAATAAAATTTATTTTATTGTACTTTTGTTCTATAGTACTAAAGTATTCTAACAATTTAAATCCAAGATTAGATATTATATATAAATTAGCTTTGTATAAAAAAACAATTAAATTTAAAGTTTTAATTAAAAAACTACTTTAAACTTTTAATATCTAGTTTCGAACACATACAGTATTAGTTTTTCCTTATATATGATAAGTGAATTTAGATAGAGCAGAGATATCTTTATTTAGTATCATATTCATATAATTTTTAAATTTTACACAGATTATAATAGTAATTATCAATTAATTTTCCTTTGGGTTTACAAATTTAATTAAGAGTTAAATAGCAAAATTTTTAAACAATATAATAAAATAACTTATAATACTATATATTTTTAAAAATAAACTATTTTTAAAATAAACTACTTTTTTAATTTTTAAAAATTGCTAATAGTTACTACATATAAAAGTTTAAATTTTACTAGATAAATCTTATTAAAATAAACTTATTTATATAAAATATTTATATTAATAATTTGATATAATTTTAAATTATTTTTTATTAGTATACTTTTTAATTTTTTAAACAATTTATAATTTGAAATAAGCTATTTTATATTTTTTATATAATTTTTTGTGCAAAAATAGTGGTTTATTTTCAAAATATTATAGTAGTAATTTTTATAATATAAAATATTTAAATAAGCAAGTAAATCTAAAATTTTATAAAAAAAATAAAATATAGCAATTAAAATTTTTTTTATTTAGTTGTTTTTGTAGTTCTTCTAATTATTTATGTTCTAATTCTAATACATGTTTTTTTGGAACTGTTCCAATAAAATTAGTATTTGTTCTACTATAGTATAGTATTTTTACTAATATATTCTAATTATTTAAATTTAAATAAGTTTTGACTACTTTAATAAATTTAAATTGCAAATAAATTAGATTAAGCTTTTATTTTTTGATTATGATTTATATACTATATATTTGTCTTTGTATAATTTAAATAACTTATATAGATTTTTATATAATTGCTTATATAAATTATTAAAAATATAAATAAGAATTTATTTTATAAAATATATATATATAAACAAACAAGACAAAATTATAAATTTGTTTTTTTAATTATTAAATTAGCTATTAAAATACAAATAAAAAAAAATTATTTTTTAATTTGTAATACAACAAATTTTTCTAACTTGATTTTAAAATTTAAATTTGTTTAATAAAACTTTAAATATTAATTTTAGTTATATATTTTTTAAATAAAAAAAATATAATATTAGTTTTGATTTAACAACTTTATTATAAAACTTTTTATTATTAAAAACTTTAGTATAACAAAAGTTTAAAGGTTTTGTTTTAAAACTTTTACTATAATATTTTTTTACAATTTTTTTAAATTTTATATATCTATTTATAAAAAATATTTTTACTTCTACAGTAATACTCTTTTAATATAAGTTTAATTTTTATAAATAAATTACTAATATTGCAATACTGTATAAACTACAATTTTATTTTAAAAACTATAGTTCTAAAACTAAAACTAAGCAAAATTGCAAAACAATTATAATAAAAATTTTTAAAAAAATTTTTTAAAAATTATTTTTTTAGTTTATATATATTTAATTTTTTTTTTATTAATTTGCAAAAAAATAATTTTATTTATAAATATAATTATACAAATTTTTATTTAATTATTTTAATATTTTAAAAAAATAAATTAGAACTAAAAAAGTTAAAAATACAAGCAAATTTGCTTGTAATAGTTTACAAATTAATAGATAACAATATATCATATATATATAAATATATATTTTTATTTTGCTAATACTGTATTTTTATTAAAGTAGTATAAACAATTGCAAGTACAATTAATCTGTAATATATATAGACAATTGTAAATAGTTATTTGAAAAATTTAAATAATTTTGAACAATTAATAAAGTAAAATTACTTAAAATTTTATTAAAATAACCTATTTTAATTTTAACTAAAAAATGCTCAGTATCTAAAAAAATATAAGATAGATAAAGATATTGTAACTAGTTTAAAGTTTTTCTAATAAATCTTTTTAATAATCATACAAATTTTATATAGCAATTATTATTTAAACTATGTTTAATAAATAATAAAATTAATCTTGAATACAACAACAAAAACAATAACAACAACACAATACAACCAGAAGAAGAGACAAGAAAATACGAAAAAAAATAAACGAGAACGTTTTAACAAATTACTTCAAAAAAGAGAATCGACCTGATCAAAACTGCATATTTTTAAATAAACCATTACAGGTAGCAAAAATTTTTTAATCTGTAATCTTAATATCAACAATATGGTTACTATTAGTTTATGTTGGTCAACAAAACCATAAAGGAAAAAGCCTAATATAGTTTCTCAAATAAAGCTATAAATCTGGATAAGGATTTGTAGTTCTTTATTTCAAAAGAAACTTGTATTGATTACTACTAATTAAATGAATTAGTTTAGTTGTTGAATTAAAAGAAAAAAAGTAGCAAAAAAAAAACAATGGACTTGAATGATCTTAATCAAAATTGAAATTGGCTTAGTTGTTGAATCAAAAGCAAAAAGTAGCAAAAAAAAAAGATGAATTTGAATGATCTTAATCAAAATTGAAATTGGTTTAGTTGTTGAATTAAAAGCAAAAAAGTAGCAAAAAAATGACAACTTAATAATTTTAACCAAAACTGAAATCAATTATTTACTACTTAATGAATATTTTTATTAATTAATTCTTTATTTCATATTAAGCTCCCTCAGGATAACTAAGATATCCAACTAATTGCAAGTGAAAAACTTATAAATAAAAAATACTGTAAAAAATTTGATAAAAATAATTCGAAATTTAAAAAAAAAAAATAAAATTTTAAAGAAAAAAGTTCAAGAGTTTGAAGAATGCGAACAAGAGGAAGAGCATAAATATAAAACACCTAAATATCAAGATGAATGCAATTACATTATTGTAATCGATTGAACTTTTTTTTCAAATAAAGTTTTTTATTTCAAAACTTTTTTTTTCAAAATAAAGTTTTTTGCTTCAGAACAGTTTATTTTTTTTTGGTTTGAAAAATTTTTTTTTTGGAAAAAAAAATATATTTTTTTTTTGAATTTTACTAACTATAACCAGCAGTGATCATCACCGGTGTGTAATTAGCCGATAAATTTGCAGGATCAGGTGTAATATGCAAATTAGTTTGTATAACAAAAATAAAGATTTTTTTTAAAAAAATGCTAATATCTCAAGAATTTGTCTATGAAACTACTTTCGACATCCTAGCAAAAAAAATTTCTTGCTAAATTTTGCATATATCAAACACCTTGCTAAAATCCCAGGCTTCACTCTAACCCTAAAATAAATAAAATGAACTTTTTTTTGTTTTATCGTTATTGGTTAATTACACACCGGTGATGATCACTGCCGATTATTTGTAGTTAAATTCTTTTTTTTTTATAATTGTTTTTTCAATTTTAATTTGTAATTTTTTTTCATAATTATTTTTTTAATTTTAATTTGTAATCTTATTTCATAATTTTTTCTTTTACGTATAATAAAGTTTTTAATATGTATTGCTTTACAAAAAAAAAATATTAAAAAAAAATAAATAAATAAAAAAATTAAGTAAAATTTTAATACTATATAATTTTTAAACATAAATTATTAGTGCTTAAAAAGGACCCTGAAATATATATAGATAGATCAGGTCAGTATTAGTTTGCTTATTTTTGGTGTTTTATACAGATTTTTTCTATTTATAGTAATTTTTTTGCTTATTTTTAAGTTTTCAAATCTTACTATTTTTAGTAATTTTATAATTAACCTGACCAGGACCCAAAATATACATAGATAGGTTAGGTTAACTATAGGGTTACTAAAAAAGAAAAGATCTGCAAAAAAACTTTAAAAATAAGCAAAAAATTACTATAAATAGAAAAGATCTGCATAAACCCTCAAAAATAAGTAAACTTATACCTGACCTATCTATATATATTTCGGGGTCCTACCTAACCTACCTATATCTATTATATTTTGGAGTCCTGCTCAAAAAGTATATAAAAATTGAAATTCAAAAAGGAGAGTATTGTGGCTAATTATTTTGTAGTGAATAACTTTTGATTTAATATTTTAAATAAATTTATCACCAAAATAATTATTCTGATGAGACAATTTTAACAAGTACAAAATTAGTAAAATCCAATTATAGAATTTCAAATTGTTAATAGTTTATATATAAAAATTTGTATTTTATTAATATGATTTTTTAAAATAATACAAATTAATATTATTTTTAAGATATTGCAATTAGATTTTAATAATTTTGTATTTGTTAAAATTATTTTATTGAGATAGTTATTTTGGTAGTAAATTAGTTCAAAATGGGCTAATAAATTTAAAGCTATTTATTATCAAAAATAATGAGTATTACTAATCCCTAACAGGCTATGAAATTTACAGTTCTGCATCTGCCAATAAAAATTGCAGAATTAGCATGATCTGCAAATTTTTTTTGTATAACAAAAACAAAGTTTTTTTATGAAAAAATCAAAAAATTACTTATAATACAAAATCTAGCTTATAAAACTACTTTTTTTTATACAAAAAAAATTCCTTTAAAAATTGTTATTTATTATAACCCTAACCTTAACCCTAACTTAAATAAAAAAGATTTTTGAAAAATGAGAGTATGAATTTTACAACTTGTGAATCAAAGTAATGTTCAAAAATAATATATATATTTAATAATAAGCTTGAATATGTATAAAAATTTATATTTTGTATAAATAACAATATCTTTAATATTAATCAAAATTGTATAAATTTTATACTATTTGATTTATCTTGTCAAAACAATCAAATAATAAAAGAATTATCTAATTCTGTTCATTAGATCACAAGATATACAGATTGGTTACAATCAATATTAGATATTTAATGTTTTCAGTGTTCTCAAAAACATTTAAAAAATATAAAAGTATTGTATATAAAAAATTTTTTTTTTTTGAGAACCAACTAAGAATATAAAATTTAAAATTTATATTCTTATATAATATATAGAAAATAAATAATTTTTTTGAAGCATTATTTTATAGTAATCCTGTGATCAGCCAATCAAAGTGATCATATAATTAGCTTTTTTTTATTATTAAAAATTTTTTTTAAATTTTGCAATTAAAAATATAATTATTTTAGGGCAGTGTCATTAATCACCTGATTATTTTTTATTAGAGGCCTACCCCCCTTCCCTCTTCCTTAATATATAAATAATCAGGTTCTTATATATAATTTCAACTTTTTTTACCCCCCCCTAAAAAATCACCTGATTTTTGTTACTTCTCAAACTTTTGAAACAAAAAAAATTTTTATAAACTCATTGTATAATAAATGTCATTGTGTAATAAAGCTACCAAATTCCCCTATTTTTTATTATTTAAAAAAAAACTTTGCAAAATAATAATAATAATAATAAAATTTATATTATTAGTAATGAGTATTATTGCATAATAGAAATAACTAAGCTACTAATTCTACTTATCTATTGCAACAAAGAACAGTGAACAAGAATAGTAAAAAAAACAACCTATTCACTATGACAATTATAATGAAACAAACAAAAACTGGAAGACACAAATGATCTGAAAATACTACTAAACTACTAAAAAACAAAGAATTTACTAAAGAATCTACAAAAAGACAATAAAGAATCTACTAAATAACTCACTAAAAATGATGAATTAATTAAAAAAATAACTTATTTAATGCCTATTAGAAAATTTAACAAAAAATTGATGAAGAATTTATATAAAAAATAACAAAAAACCAATATCAAAACTAATAGACTTATCAAAAAATCTACCAAAAGTGACAAATTTACTAAAAGAATTTAAAGAATTTATAAAATAACTTAACAAAAAGCTTATAGTACTAAAAACTTTACCAAAAATAACAATAAATTTACTAGAAGAACCCACTAAAAATAATAATAAAGAATCTACTGAATAAATACCAAAAATGATAAACTTGTCAAAAGATGTATTAAAATAGGGAAATTATAGCCAGTGATGTCATGTCCAATGTCCAATTGGACTTTGGACATCACATGACTTTCGTCACATATAATTGGGCAATATTTGTATTACATTTAATAGACAAACTACTGCGCTAGTATTATTTAATTTCAACCAATCAAATTTATGGATTAGAGCAGGTCCAAAGATTTAGGTCCAAGAATCACGATTGGATGTTTGGATTGGACGTCCAATCCAAAGGTGTCCAAGCGTTCAATTTTGTCCAATGTACATTACTGATTATAGGCATCTTCCCGGGAGATATATCTCCCACCCGGCATACCGATGCTGAATCAGGGGTCGGTTCATTCCCCGCTAGTGAAATGCATTATAGATAAGTACTTTTCCTTTTTTGTATTGTTTTTTTTTTTATTTGCTTTTTCTTTTTTTTGTTTTGTAGTAGGTTTTTTTCGCTATTTTTTTTCTTTCGCTATTTTTTTTCTTTTCTAAACTAACACTTTTTTTTTGAAATTAGTTGAGCCACCGTATACCATCGCTTGTAGTGATTCCAAATCGGTTAAAGAGGGTTTGGTTTGGCTCTGTACATTCAGCAACCTGGTTGGATGGCATATGAAAAGTTGAAATGATTAAAGACGGACGGTGATAACGATATTTACAAAAGAGTACACAAATATCTAGCACCATTGCACTTAGACGTTGGGCGGCTCTAATGGATTTAATTGTTTCGGTTCGTCGTTTGATATTCTGGGCTTTTGTCTTTCATCATTTTGGCGCTGATGGTTGGTTTGTTTCTTTTTTGGTTTTTTTTTCTCTTGTTTTATTTTTTTGACTTGAATTAATCATTAATCATTTCGGTGCCATCGTATGTGATAATTTCGGGCTTCATCATTTCGGTACCGTTGTTGATAATTTCAACTTTTGCCGTTTCAGTGGTTTTAGGTTTGTGATTTCGGCATGGTAAGTCTTGTCTTGTTTTCGCGTGTGTATTTTTTTTTTCAACTAATCTTTTTCACTTTAGAGCCATCGTTAGTGGTGACTTTAGAGCCATCGTTGGTGGTAACGGAGGCTTCGTTGGTCTTATTGGTAAGTAAGTCTTGTTGTGTTTTGCTTTCAGTAGATTTTTTTTCTTCTTTTTTTTCTTTTTTTTTTCTCTTGGCTTAGCTTTTTTTTTTGCTAAAATAATAGATTTGGGGCTTCGTTGTTTCGGTGCCATCGTTGGTGATTTCAACTTTACTGATTTCATGGTAAGTCTTGTTTGTATTTTCGTGTGAATACGTTTTTTTTCTCTATTAATCCTTTTCACTTTAGAAATGTCGTTTGTGATGACTTTGGGCTTCGTCATTGTTGGTGTTCTTGGACTTTGCCGTTTGTTGATGTCATTTGTGGCTCTTCGACATTCTTAATAGTAAGTAAGTCTTGTTGGCTTGTTGGTGTTTTTGCTTTCAGTAGATTTTTTTTTCTTTTTTCCTTTTTTTTCTTTCTCTTGACTTATTTTTTTTTTTTT
>QKWP01000019.1:617994-632982 GCA_003550325.1 Gigaspora rosea | reverse complement strand
GGTGGATGCGATTGCATCTTGGAAGGTAGTCGGTTGGATGTCAGACATAGGTTCTGGGCGGTTCTCAGGATGAGACGCCATAGTTGAGAGGAAGTTTTGGAATACTTCCGGTGTCGAAAGTATAGGTGTTCCTTTTCTTTTACTTATGTTTACTTATAGTAGCTAGTAGCTAATGGAGTGGGATAGTTCGTTCCCTAGCCCTTAGGGCGACTTTAATTAGTAATACTAGACTGAAAAACTTTTTCGCTATTGTTTATTTGTTTGTTTATGTGATTTGCAGGATGTACCGGAAAGAGTTTTTTTTCACTTCTAGTATAAAATTTTTTAAACTTTTTTTTATTTAAAAGGTATAGATTTAAAGAATATATAATTTAATTTTTAGCTTAATACCTTATATATTTAGCCCTGTATAAATTTTTAAAAAGTGTCCACAATAATATGGTAGGCCACTGTACACATATCTTTAAATACTATAAATTAAATTACCTTGCGACAAATTTACTAGTTTTTTGTTGTCTTTACATTCTTTTTTTCACTCTAACCACTATATAACATTATCTACTACTGTAAGACATTGCACAGCACAGAAAGTTGCCATTACAAGATCATAGATATTACCTACCACAAGTGTTGCTCAGTACAAACATTTCTATCACAACACATTGCTCATTTTCTATTATAAGGTTACCAATACAAGACTTTCTTTGTTACTATAAGTCATTGTCTATTACAGGTCATTATGTTTTTTATTAACGTTTGTCCAATTCATCAAAAAATATAAGAGATCTGATTTAAAATCAAATGTTCTTCCTAGTTTTTTTAGAATTTTATTTTGTTACGGATATTTGGGCAGGAAATATTTTTGCTAATATATAAGTTTTGAGGCTTCGACTAACAGAATATATAAATTTTATTAAAAAATTATGTTCAGTAAATACAAACAAAAATTTTATTAGAACTTTTGCAGAAAGTTGAGTGTTTATAGATGCTAATAAGATGATTAATGAATTACTGACAGTTGGACAAAACATTCAGACCACATGTGCACCTCAAAACTTATCAACATGCACAAAATTACTGAAAAGTTTTTGTCAAATTACAATAACAGTCAGAAAAAGTTGATAGTTCATCAGATATTACTCAAATAGCAAACAATTTTATTTAATTGAATTTAAATAATAAAAGTTTACAGGATTCTTCACGGGATTTTCTAAATAAAATTGTTGAGGAAATGTGTAATCTTTGTAATGAAGAAAGATTGAAAAACAAAAATCCTCATTCAATTCTTGATACGTTAGAACAATTTTAATAAAGAAGATCCAAAATCCAAATAATATTATCAATTTTTGCTAAATGATGAAACAAATCCTATAATTCAATTCGGTTTTGCAAATTGCTATTTGTTTGGCAAATGAGTTAAACAAGATAAACATAAAGCATTCATTTATTATTAAAAATCTGCAGAGATAGGTGACACCAGCAGAACATGTCATATTGAAAATTGTTATTGGAATAGAATAGGGGTAAGCCTCTATAGTAAATGGATATTAGATAATAAATATTAGTGCCCTAATAAACAATATATATTTAAAATTTAAAAAAAAGCTTATAAATAGAAAAATTATACATAGTGATCCTTATATAATTAACTAATTATTTTGAAATTGGCAATTATATAAACAATGATTATTGTTATTTTTTTTTGTTTTTTTTTTTCTAAACTAAAGTTGTACTTTACTATTTCAAAGTATTTTTTTCTGTAAGTTTTTTTTTCTTGTCTTCATTACTAGTATCTTTTTTTATATTTGACAATCCTGTCTTTATTTATTAGTAAATATACAGTGACTAAAGCAATAACTGCTATTTCAATAGTATGTAATACATTTTCAACCAAATAAAGACTCACTCAATACCGAAATACCCAGGTATAATTTGCCATATAACATATCTATCTCCGTCAGGGTCCCAAACTCACTCAAGACTTGAATCCCAACATTACCAATCAGTTGTTAATACCATGTCAGGATCATACTCCTTTCCTTAAAATTTTTCTTTTTTCATAAAGGGCAAAATAAAAAAGGTGAAAAGTAAAAACCAATTACCAAGAAAACGAAAATTATCAAAAAGAAAAAAAACCAATACAAAAAAGAAAAATAGAAAAAAAGTCTATTCTGACACAGAGAAAAGAAAAGAAAGAAAAAAAAACGAAACTGACAGAAAATACATTTAAAAATTATATAATAATTTTAAATTTAGTTCTACTCTAAATTTAGTCCATATTATATATAAAATCACATTCGGGGTAAAGTTAACCTTGCAAGAAGTTTTTATAATATTCTTCAATTAATCAATGTCAGTCCTTGTTCTACACGTAAGCAGCACTGTGAATTTCTTGTGACTCTTGTTTCCAATTTGGAACTAGTAAACAATGCAGATCTTTTGGAGAGGGTACGCCGAATTTACTACTTTTTGTTGGCGAAAGTATTTCTTAAAAAACTCTAAAAAAGCGAGAATATGGTAGTAGATATTTGGTTCATGACCTTTAAATTTTATAACGAATATGTTGGAGTACTCTTTTGCTGTTCTCCTTGTAAGCCACATGCAAAAAACTTCATTGACAAAAGACTTCTTTCTCCAAAATTTTGTATACAAGGGCACCACCTTCTGCTAGTTATCTTGTATACTAACGCTTTTGGTTTGCATGCTAAATATATGAGAAAGTTTCCAAGAGAAAAAGCAAAAGAACCACCTTGGTTGACCTTCATAAAAACTATCGTTTTGTTGTGCTTTTTCTTCTTACTCCAGCAAATTTGTTTTCCGTTTGTTGTGAAATTTTGGTGCAAGTGATTGTTGATTATTTCTTGTTCTTTACTAGTATCATTTCAAAGCTGCTTTAATTTTCTACTGGAGGTTTGTTTTTTATTAGTGTTTTGCTATTTTGGGCTTTGCTATATTTTTTTTTAACATGGCTCTTATTTTTTTTAATATTAGTAGGTTTAAAAGTAACAAAAATAAAGAAGCAAATATTATATTAATTATAAGCTTTTTTCAGTCTTTTTTTATTTTATTGGATTATATGGCAGATCTTTTAAAAGAATTTGACATATTTCATGCTTGCAACAGCCAAGATGCTATATGAGTTTTAAAGAAATTCTTAGTTAATAGTGTTTATATATACAGTATATATATATATAGTTTTAGAGTTTTTTTTTAGATTTTTTTTTTATTATATATATTAGTATTTGGTTTTTTTTATTTTTTTTTTATTTAGTTTTTTTTATTCTTTTTTTTTGTTTTTTTTAGTAGGACTAAATTACACTACTGGTGTTCAATACCAGTATGCGGTATAATGTGAAAGTCAATATCAAACAAATAAATAAAAAAAATAAACAAAAGTTAAAGTTGATAAATATTAAGTTAGAGTTAATAGTTAGGGTTAGGGTAAAGAATAGTATATAGTAAAATTTTACAAGGAGTTTTTTTTTAAAAAGATAATTTTATAGATAAAATTTTGAGTTAGAAGGTATTTTTTTAAAAAAATAACAAAACAACAAAAATTTTATGTTATACTTGATTTTTATATTATACTGCACTTAAAAAATTTGATTAGTGAAAATCATTGTGGTGTTAAGCACCAGTAGTGTGATTTAGTAAAATTTGTTTTTTTTATTTGGTTTTTTTCATTTTTTCATTTTTTTTATTTAGTTTTTTTTATTCAGATTTTTCAATTTTTTTTTATATATTATTCTGTATTGGCAAATAGAACAATAGAACAAAAGCTTGATTTTTGTCTTTTATATAAAAAAATTTTTTTATTAATAATTTTCAATTATTTAAATATATTTATATTGTTAGACTATTAGTAAAATAATAAATTTAAAATATTTTTATATTTAATTAGTAAAATTTATTAATGAAAATTTACAATAAAAAAATGAAATCTATTGAAAAAAACTCTTTCCCGTACACTCCTGAAAATCGCAAAATACAACAAACGAAAAATTTCATCAGCAGAAAAGAGCATCCCTCGCATAATAACTAAGCTTAATTAAGTATTAACTAGACAGAAATTGCCTGGACTTCCCTTCTCAACGTCCAATATAAAGCGAAGTCGAAGTCGAACCACCTGTACGCTTTCTTCTGCTTTAAAACCGTTGCCGACTATGTCGGCAATACAAGATTCTAGTATCACCAACATGGATACTCAAGAAGAGGACGACAACCTTACTTCTATGGAAATAGACAACTACAACACGGAACAGGCAACAAAAAAATCTAAAGCTGAGACTTCACCACTTGTTGCAGTACGGCCAGGAACTCCTCCCCCAATAAAAGTATCAAAGAAAATTCAGATGTTTCTGGGGAATCTGTGTCGACCCCGAAAAAAATTCGCCTATGACGTTAGTTCATCTGCCGATCAAAACAAACCCTACAAATTTCCCAGAACCCGCATCAGTACCCATTACATTTTCTCATGATAACCCTTATATGTGTCACGAGGCTACAACAACAACCCAAACCAATCAACCGACTGTGGAAACACAGACCCCGAGCCAACAACCGGAATCAAACACCTCAATCGACCTAACGATCTCAACAACCTCACAGAACGACCCACCTCAAAATGTGTTCACCGAAAAAGACTTCTTCGACTTCGATATCGATACCATTGGAATCAACAAACGACGCCCACCTGCTGACCCTACGAACAAACAACAGGACATAGACATGGAGATTGTCTCAGACTCGACTATTGAATCGGACCACCTAGAAACGACATCTTCAAAACCCAATGACATACATAAACTAGAACCAAACACAACCCCTAGGCTCACCTATAGCGCGGTAGCATCGGGAAAAAAGTCTCTTCTACTAACCGGAAAGTCGACAGAGGTAGCTTAAACGAATGGAAAGAACAAGTATAGAACGAATTACGAAACCAAAAGCAAGCCCAGAGGCTTGATAACTTCAATGAAGAAATCTGGAACATAGATAAAATCACAAAGATCCTACATTCAAAGGAGAATCTCATGGAATTTACGAGATACAAACTGGATACTATACCAACTGACATCCGAATTCCCACAGCTATTAATGCGAAAATTCACCATAAGGATACTGCATTCTTTTGTTCTTTCACTAGGACAACTGCAGCCCAAGCCCCAACCAAATTGAATTTACCACTCTCTTGAGCAAGGCTACAGACCGATACAAAAGACTACATAATATACCCATGACCAACAAAACCAACTGTGACCAAATTTTTTTCGGCTTCCGTCAAAAGATTGCAATTGACTACTTGAAAAATCTAGACTTTCTTGAATTAAATGGCCACAAAATTACTAGCTGGTTGTTTTATTTGTGGGGATTTGGCAAATTAGAGAAACATGTCGACTTCGGGCAGCTTGTGCAACAATAAATAGCATTATTAATGAAGCAATTACTCCTCTTTCTGACAAACCAGAAGATATTCCTGAAGATATCCGTACGATTCTACCCTTTCAATTACCAATAGATGATCACCACAATACGTGACAAATAGTCAGCACACTCTGTCTAATCTTCTCAATCCAACGCCTTCCGGAGTCTTACTTTCTGCACACACGCATACCGTTACCCGCCTATCCTGCAGACTTAATCTCTGAAATAACTAACCACTTCCCAGTCACCAATTACGATGAACTTCGTTCCCTCTCAGAATACTGTAGGGAATTGCACAAATACTACATATTCAAAGAATTACCACTCTCATATTTTGACTTACCTGCAGTCGAAACTAAACCTGATCTTTCGGTAACCCCACAAGAACTAAATAAAGAAATCTGACACCTGTTTCTCTTTGTAGCCAAGAATGAAACGGAATTCAAATGACATATTGAAATCTTAAAAGAATACTATCACTTTAAAAGACTTTCAAATGACTATATTCGGCAAAGGCGTCGCTTGCCGAAAAAGCCATCAGAACTAAAACTAAACAAATACTCTTTTCCCCTCACTGACCTGCCTACAGTGCAAAAATTCATTGCTGAAATGGAAGACGAATACTACATTCCCGAACCATTCCCGACCGAATACTCAGAAATTAATTTCACGAAAAAACCCGAACTCCCATGGAACTTCAGAAAAATCCAACAAATTAAACTGAATATACCTATCACAGACCCTAGAGAATTGGTAGCGACCACTAGAAAACTACGAAAATTCTACTTCTTCCGTCAAATACCACAAACATGGATTAGAATCCCCAAAAAGGAACAACACCAATCTCTTAATAACAAACCAAAATTACCCACTGATCTCCATTCACTCAAGGAATCAATCGCTGATACAATACCTGATTTATCTATCGACCTACCAATAACTGACTATGAGAAAGTGATCACTACAGTAGACATATTCCGTGAATACTTCGACTTCCATACCACTCCACCTTACTTATTCAAACTACTCGACCGACCGAAACCCGAATGGGACTTATACGATTATGATGATGCCTAGGGAAACTACTGAAACCCAAACACTGGCGCAACCGCTTGACATTAATCTATCACACATTATAACAAATGAACCAACACCCGACCACACTCTACTACTCACTATCACAAATGAATCAACAATTCTAATTGAGGATGGAATAAACATTGCCACACATAACATCAAAGGACTGACAAGACTAGAAAAAGCACAAAGTTGGATCGAATACTGTGCCGAATCCAACCTACACATCATATCCCTAACAGAAACCAAACTCACGGACTCACGTACTCTAAACCTCACTAACCCCTTATACTTCTTTTATTCTTCCAACTTTGAACCATACACAGCCAAGCAAAAGGACTCCAGTCTTGGCACAGCACTAATGATCTGTAACTAGCTACAACCGTACATTCATGACATCCACACCCTACCTGGCACTGCCATATACATAGACTTTTACTTCCCCACTAACAAACCCCGCATCATCTCTACCTATTTACCATCAAGTTCAAACCATTCCCACCTCAACAAACACACTCAAGAAAATTCTTCACCTGGTTTTTAGAAGCAAAGAACAGGAACTGGAATATAATTCTACTAGGAGACCTAAATGCAAATCAGTTCAGAGACAAAAAATTCCTGCTCTTCAACAACCTAAACTCTGCCAACGCCACCAGCCTATTATTATTTTATGACATTACAACACCTATATGAAAAGGACCCAACTCAACGAGTCAAATCGATGACTTATAGTGTAACTCCGATATAATCATGAACATGGATAATCCCACAATCACTGACACCAATTACATCACTGGAAGTGATCATAACATTATCTCCACCACATGGCACATCAACATAACAAAACAAAAAAATCATCGAAACAAAAAACGCAAACGGAAAATATATCAGTATATGAAAATGACTACAAAAGACTGGGATGAATTTGCAGCAGAAATTGATAAAAGAATCAAACAAGAACTACCACAGCAGAAAACAGAATGTGATGCAAAAGAATTAGACAAATGTTGGAACATCTGGACCGCCCTGGTCAAGAATACGATGAATAAACTTATCCCCTTCACCTTCACAACTCCCAAGAACTTCTATGCTCTATCCCCCACTTACACCTTGCACTAAAATCAATGAACAAATGTCTTCGACTCCTAACTACACAACCCTCACCTGAATCGCTTGATCGATGTAATAAATTACTTTCCACAGCAGCTGAACTTTCAAACACGGAAATCTCCCCTCTCACACCAGTTGACCTAGACTCCCTCCTTCCACAAACGATACAACAACTTAAGCAAATTAAACATACTATTTGGACGGCCCGCAACTTGGAAAAACTACAAGAACAAAATAATAAAATAAACTTCTATGTTAATCGTCGCTACAATGACTTCAAAGATAACACTTCCAGAATGCTAGACAGTATCTTAAAACGAAGATCAGACCCAGTCAGGACAGATAGAATAATTTTCTATAAGGGCAGTGTCATTAATCACCTGATTATTTTTTATCAGAGGCCTACCCCCCTTCCTCTTCCTTAATATATAAATAGTCAGGTTCTTATATATAATTTTAACTTTTTTTACCCCCTCCCCCCCTATAAAATCACCTGATTTTTGTTACTCCCCTAACCAAATACTAACCGAAAAACAAGAAGTCCTGGAACACATACGCACACACTTCGTAAACTGGACTAAAGCCAATTCGCCCAATAAAGAATTTAAAAAGGACTGGGAAGAAGCCTATCTTCCCTTAGCGAACATAGACCCCTCTATATATGAACCACTAACTCTACCCATCTCCCTTGGTGAAATCCAATCCACAATCGACAGCACACCTAAAAATAAGGCTACTGGACCTTCAGCAATCCCAAACGAAATCCTACAACACCTCCCTGTTGCCGCAATAAAGATACTTCAAAAGATCTTCAACAGCTGCCTAAAACTAAACCGCTCCCCGAAACAATGGCTCTGAGCAAATGTATGGCCCATACCCAAAAAACCCAAATATAACTACAACCTCAATACTACTCGACCCATTACTCTCATCGACCATACTAGAAAAATTTTCACTAAAATACTAAACAACCGAATGACCAAAATCATAATGCGCTACGAAATATTATCACCAATGAACTTTGCCGCATTCCCCTTCCAATTGACTATCCAACCTGTATCTCAACTAACACATATTTTAGAGAATGCTATTACTAATAACAAAGAAATCTGGGCCCTCTCCCAGGACATGTCCGAGCCATTCGACTCCGTCAATATCAATACACTGAGGAACGTTCTCCACAAAATTAAGATCCCTCAAAACATAATTGATCTCCTCACTCATCTACTGACCAATCGCACAAACCAAGTAATTACAGAACGAGGCTTCACCCACCATACGCTGTACTAGATGGAATTGACCAGGGCGAAACTTTCTCACCACTACTATGGAAGATATACTACGATCCACTTATCGCTACCATAAATAAACGCTTCCACGGCTATTCATCCACAATCCCATCCCAGCCTCCCAAATCAATCCACACCTCCAAGTGAGGAAAAAATTAACCAATTTATCCACATCATGGCTTACATGGACGACTCCCTTTGGATTGCCCCCAATAAACAAACCCTGATGGACATCTTGTCTACGCCTCAAGCTTTTACAAGCTTAATAACATCAAAGTCAACCCCACAAAATCATTTTTAATCTCCAATTCCTCAACTCCAACACCCAACATCAATTTCGGCAATACGATAATCACCGCTCTACCACTCAACACCCTCTTGAAATACTTAGGTGCATGGTTTACAACAGGAAAAACACACACACACATACAAAAATTAATTATGGCTGAAATTACCACGAACTTGAAAAAACTCCAACTTGCACGCATAACTGAAAAACAAGCTATCTACATATACAATCATGTCATCCTACCTCGCTTTCAATACCATATCCTCTCCTCTTACCTGAATCCTTCACAGCTAAAACTGATTAACCAATTAATAATCAAGATCGTATGACAGAAAGCGAAAATTGCTAAAAGCTTATCAAACTCCTTTTTTCACTGTACAAATATTTACGCCCTCACGGACATATCACAAGCACAACTATCCACCCTTACCTCTAACCTTCAAAAAGGCTTAAACCACCCAGATTTTGACAAGTCCTATCTTAAGATAAGACTCCAACAAATTCAAAACTCGGCGCACACTAATGAATCCATTCTGGAAAAATGGCCTGCCCTTCCACATTCACAATATCTCACACACACCTGTCAAGCCCTTTGGGCAACACACAAACTCAATATAAAATTCGTAAGACCACTAAACAACTGGCCCATCACAACTAACCTACTAGGCACCTCGATCAACCCAATTCTCCTGTCCCATCACAAATGCACACACTTAAAAGAAACTCTGAACTCACATGGGATTTCCTGCATCGAGCAATTAATGAACTTTAGAAACCAAAAATTAATAGAATGGAACAACTTCCACCACAATATTAAGAAAATCCCCGAGGCAGAATCCCAAAATGGTTCCGACTCATACAAGATCTCATCATCTCTCATGCAACTCCTACACTCAACATCACAAAATTCAACCCCTTCAGCTCTCCAAAATGGACCCCGATAAGAAAGGATGGATAATTACTTCTAGTAGAGAAATTGCAAAAATATCTAACCAAAATACCAATACTAATATACTAAAAGCCAGACATTACAATACATCTAGTAATATGAAATCTGTCAAACCCTGTCCCGGATGTGAACTAAAAAACAAAAAACTAAGAACCTCCCGCTGCTACTTTACTGCTGATAAACGCTTCATACACAACCTCCAAATAGACTGTAAACTCCGCATACACGCGAATATTAGTGATATAATATACAGCCTTCGACACCTCTCCCCTCCAATCCAAGCTACCCTACTTGACGAACCATTACCCAGACCCCTCTCAGCTTTCCAAAAACCACCTATAGGAAAATGGGAATCACTCATATCCTCCAATTTCAAGAAGAAATCAATCTCGATGAACATCGCAATCAACAAAAACAACAACCAGACTAACGACAAAAAAATAATAGCTTTTTGCATACTACAACATAGCGGACCCACAACCAGCATCTTTAATAAATACTGGCCTTCCAAAACAAATGCACTACTAATACTACTTATCTTTATTTCCACTATGATAGACAATACAGCCAAATTGAACATAACAACCAATAATCTACCATTCAAAAACCTTGTAGAACACACAATAGATATACACCGCACCTCACATCTAAAACTTGACCAATCAGACTTCCCACACTTACAACGCACACTAATATCAATACTAATGGAAAGGAAACTGGAAATTTCATATAACCCAAACCTCAAAATCTCAGACCCACTTCCCCCATATCCTCTCGACATCACTCCCCAAAAATTCCTATACAACTGATTTACGACACTAATTAACGATATACCCATAATTCAACCGATCAAAACACTACTAAAAACAATATACAAAATAACTAACGACATCCTTTGGCATAACTATACATGTTGGCAAAACCTATGGGATTTGGGATTGGGCTATGGACAAACCCGGACAAATAGGTTTGTCCACCTATATTTAAAAATCCTATGTGGCAAAACTGGACAAATCCCAATCCCAAATCCCAAATCCCAAATCTATCCCAAATCCCAAATCTATCCCAAATCCCAAACCTGTCCCAAATCCCAATCCCAAATCCCAATCCCAAATCCCAAATCCCAATCCCAAATTCCAAATCCCAATCCCAAATCCCAATCCCAAATACCAATTTCAAATTCCAAATTTAAAATTTAAAATTAAAATTCTAATTTAAATTCTAATTACAAATTATATTTAGGGAGTTGCTATTCGCACCATGGATTTTTGCTATTCGCACCATGGTTACACAAGATTTTCTATTTTTAGAATTTAAAATAATATATGCACTTATGTTACACAAAGGCCTAGTGCATTGTTTTTGCAAAAATAATTTTTGGTTACACGCCGCTAATAGTGTATAACATTACACAAGTCTAATTTTGGTAACCTAACACTGGGTTGGCCAGTATTAAGCTTAATGCTAGTGGGCACTATCATGATAATGCCACCGGTGGGTTAGACATAATTCCAGCCCACCCTAACCCTAAATCTAGAACATATGCATCTAGTATATGTACAGTAATTGGCTAGATTTAGGGTTAGGGTGGGCCGGAATTATGTCTAACCCCGTCGGGGGCATTATCATGATAGTGCCACCAGCATTAAACTTAATGCTGGCCGACCCAGGTTAGGTTACCAAAATTAGACTTGTATAACATTACACGACATTAATGGCGTATAACCAAAAATTATTTTTGCAAAAACAATGCACCGGGCCTTTGTGAAACACAAGTGCATAAATTCTAAAAATAGAAAATCTTGTGTAACCATGGTGCGAATAGCAAAAATCCATAGTGCGAATAGCAATTTCCTATATATTTATTTTATATAAACAAAATTTTTAATATTAAATATATATTTATTTTGAGTGACATAGGCTAGGACCCCAGACATCTCTTATATAGGTCATAACTGGATTTTGGCCAATTTTGACCTAATTTGCTGAAAATAACAAAATCTATTTATTTAAATAACTTTTGATCCAGTGATCAGAATTGAATGAACTTTTTTTTGTTAGATGCGCCTCACTGAGAACTTCATTTTAAAAAAAATTTCATTCAAATTGGACCACTAGATGCCAAGATAATTGCCAAAAACTGATTTTTGCTTTTCAAATTTCGGGGGTTTTTGCTGAAATGCGTAACGTATGACCTCTGTACTACATGTCCGGGGTCCTCATAGGCTATAGATGCCACTTAAAATAAATATGTATTTAATAATTAAAAATTTTGTTTATATAAAATAAATATATATTTAATAATATAGTTTGTAATTAGAATTTAAATTAGAATTTTAAAATTTAAATTTTAAATTTGGGATTTGGAATTTGGGATTGGGATTTGGGATTGGGATTTGGGATTTGGGATTGGGATTGGGATTTGGGATTTGGGATTGGGATTTGGGATTGGGATTTGGGACAGGTTTGGGATTTGGGATAGGTTTGGGATTTGGGATAGGTTTGGGATTTGGGATTTGGGATTGGGATTTGTCCAGTTTGGGATTTGGGTTTATCCAATTGGGATTTGGGTTTGGGTGGGATTTTGAAAATTTTTAGTTTTGCCAACAAGTATAGACATAACCAACAAAGAATCCGAATATGGGAATCTCACGTGGACAACATTGACTGGGATCTCACCCTCGAAATGCTGATCTTCAACGATAAATCTAAAGCACTCTACACTAACCCCACTCTATCCAACATCAAGAACTTTAAAATCAAATTAATAGCCGAAGAACTCCCTACCCACCTCCTCTTACACCTCCGTAACCCCAACAAATATCCAAACCACTTTTGTCCTAGATGTTACTCCACCTCTGAAGACTACTCCCATCTACTAACCTGTGTTTCCAACCACTTTACTTTCAATACAGAACTTAGAAGAATCCTATTTAAAAAAAAAAAAAAAAAAAAAAAACAATAAAAAAATGAAAAAGTGAATAAAATTAGAAGCTAATAAAAAAATATAAAAACATGACAATTTTGATATTATTATATAGATTTGGGGTTTTTCTTTAGTTTTATTTTATTTTTTATATAGTTTCAAGAGTTTTTTTTTTTAGGTTTTCCTTTTAGATTTTTTATATGGGAATTATAATTTGGTGCACTATACACTGTGGTGCACCCCTGATCACAAGGTATAAATAATGATTATCAACTGATTAATCAGTTGTTTTTTTTGTTTTTCGGCTTTAATAATGCGTTTTACTACTTTTTTTTTGTGACTTTTAGGTAGGTTGTTGTCGTCGTTACCGTAGCCATCGCTTAGATTTGGTGTTGTCGTCGTTACCGTTTGTCCTGTCATTTTGGCTTCGTTGCTTGTTTCTGAATGAATTGGGTGTCGCCGTTGTTGTCAGCCCAAACATTGCTGCTTGGTAATGTCGCTCCTGGTTGGTGAAGCCATTTTCAGTATGTGCTTTGTTCGCTGTTTGACGCGTTATTACACGACTATTTAGGAAGTTGGCGATAGTTAGTGCTTGGGTTAGAAATTAGGCTATTTTTGGGCTGGAACGTATAATTTCATTAGCTTATTGTTTTTGTTTTTTGACTTTGATCACGTTACCATCACTTTTTTTTCTAGGGTGCTATTGGAGTTTTCTTTGCCTGTAGATGTGTTGTTAACACCCTTGGGAACTTCTAGGGACATATGATTTCAATTTTGTTTTTTTCAGTTTTGTTTCTAGCTTGTTAATATGTTACTAAAGTTTTATTTTATAGGTATTTTGGAGTTTTTCTTTTCCTTGGATGTATGAGTCGTTTTGTTCATTATTTTTGTTGTTTTGGATTATGGAATGTTTCTCTTCATTTTCTAGATCTTGTTATGGACGTTTTTGGACTTTCTTGCGATTTTGGGAAGGATTTTTTTTTTTGTTTTATTTCGGTTTGTAAATATGTACTAACTTCTTTTCGTTTTATAGGTGCTATTAAGGATGACTTTTGGGCTTTCTTGAAAATTGCATTTGGCGTTGATGTTGCTTTTCGTTGTAGGCAGGATGTTTTTTTTTTGCTGATTGTTTTTGGTATTTTGGCTTGTGAACGCGCTTCTTCTCGATTATATATGCTGTTAAGGTCGTCTTTGGGCTTTCTTGAAGATTCTTTTGACGTTAGTATCGCTTTTGTTTTCAGTTGCGAATTTTTACGATTTGCTACTTCTGGTATTGTTGTCGTTAGTGTGGTATTTCGTTGGTGTTCCTGATGCGATTTTATTGCTTATTGTAGATATACTGTACATACATTGCTGGAAGTTAGTTAGTTAGTTAGGGTTAGGGTTAAGTTTGGGTTAGGGTTAGGTTTGGGTATAATAGCTATGTTTAGGTTTTTTGTGTTAACTGTATTGCTTAAAATGGTCATTAGCGCGATAATCTATATAAATAAAAAAATTTAAATGACTACAGTACATTAGTACGTATTTTTTATATTTTTAATAAATTAAAATGTAATATTAGTTATTGCCGATATTGTACGTAACTGTATATCGATCATAACGATCACGTGCTAAGGGGTGCACCGTGGTGCAAATGCACCAAAAAATAAAACCCTTTTTATATATATATTTTGGCTTGGTTTTTTTTAGTTTTTAGTTTTATTATTATTATTATTATGTTTTTTTATTAGTTTTTATTAGTTTTTTTTTGTTTTTTTTTTTAGTTTTTTTTTTTATTTTTTTAGTTTTTTTTCTTTTTTTAGTTTCTGTTTTAGATTTTTTTTGTTTCAATTCATTTTTTTATTTTTTTCAATTCTTTGTTCTTTTCTTTTTTTCAATTCTTTGTTTTTTCTTCTTTTTTTATTTTTTTATTTTTTTTTTTTTTTTT
>QKWP01000019.1:565777-614818 GCA_003550325.1 Gigaspora rosea | reverse complement strand
TATTTTTTAAAATATTTTTATTAATATAATTTATTTTTTGAAAGAAATTTTTTCTTTTTTAGTTTTTTTTTTCTTTTTTTAGGTTTTTTGTTTTTTTTTCATTTTGTTTTTGTTTTTTTTTGTTTCCTCTACTTTTTTTTTGTTTTTTTTTAATTTTTTTTTTTTGAACTAACATTTTTTTTCTATATTAATTTATTGTTAGTATTACTAGAACAGATATATTTGGATAAGTTTTTTTCTTAAGTTTTTTTTAGTTTGTTTTTTTTTTGGTACTAACAGTTGTTTTTAGATACATTTTATTATTAATAAAGTTATATATATGTTTTCAAAAATAAGCTATCTTTTTTGGCCAAAAAGTTATACAAAAAATCATAAAGTAGCTTATTTTTGAATTTTTAATTTTTTTTGAAAAATTAAAATCATACTAATAAAAAGCTATTCAAAATAACACCAAATTTTTATTATAAGTATATTTTGATGTTCTAAACAACTTTATTAATAGTATTTGAGATTTATTTAGTAAAATTTGAACTTTTATATATAGCAACTACTAATAGTTTTTTTAAGATTTTTTAAAAAATCAGTTATTTTTGGATATAGCTTATTTTTGAAAATATACAGTATTAGAGTTATTAGCTATTGTAGTTGAAGCTATTATATTAGCTTTATAGTTGAAATTATTGTAATTAAAGTTGTTGAAATTAATCAACCAAGCAATATTAATTTTTTAACTCGTTTGGTACCTTATAGGAAACCAATTCTGGAACAATACAAAAATTGATAGAAGGGTACTATAAGAGTTTTTGTTTTAGTTTAGTATAGATATTGCTAGATTCTATTTCTGTATTATGATTTGTATTTATTATATTTTTTTTAAATTTCAAATTTATATGATACTCAATTAAAATTAATTATATGATTCAATGACAACCAATTAGTATTGGTCATTGTGTGAAATATATGCTCAATTTTGATTAGTAGTTAATATGATAAATTAGAATCCAATTACTTTGTTATTTAACTATTTAAACTTCATACTAACAAATATTTTGTATTTTTTTATTTGCTTAGTATTAGTATATTATTTGATACAAATAATCTATATACAGTGCCCGCCGTAAGTATCCGACCTGGTGTAACTTCACGTGCATTGTACATACAACCTTAAAATTTTCTCACGACAAACAATGATGCAAACGCTGATCATTCTTACCATTTGCAGGCAATTTATCCATTTACCAGAGCAATGTTCTCCGCCCAAATTCTGAACCTTTAAAATGCCTCTTCCGCTGCATAAGCGATATGAAATCATTTTTTTGCACTATCATTCCAAAGGTCCGAAGCTTGGGCTTGGTGCTACAGCAAAGATTGTAGGCTGTAGTAAGTCTACTGCGCTTTATTGGGTAAAAAAATGGGGGGAAACAAAAAATTTAAATGATGAACAAAAACCTGGTCGAAATCGGATCACCACTCCGCGGCAAGATGCAAAGATCCTTAAGCTTGCAAGTGACAAAGAAAATGTAACTGCTGTTGAAATACAACAGGAAATGGAAAAACGGAATGTTAGCATTAGTGTACGCACTATTCAAAAGCGTCTACGTGAAGGTGGGGCAAAATATATGGCGAAACTTTCCAAACCACTTCTCACAGAGAAGCACAAAGAGAAACGGCTAAAATGGGCAAAAGATCATCAGGATTTCTACTGGGACCAGGTAATATTTACAGATGAAAGTACATTCCGTTTGAATCAACCACATCCAAGAACCTGGCAGTGGTCTGGGCGGCGTAAATTATGGCGGTCCGTGAAGCATCCGTTGAAGCTCAACGTGTGGGGTTGTTTTTCGTCTTCGGGCTTTGGCAAGCTGATTTACTTTCAGCACAACTTGAATGCCAAATATATGGTTAAGATATATGAACAAGGTCTCCTCCCGTCTGCTGAGCTTCTTTTTGGGGCCAATTCGGATAAATGGATTTTGCAAGAAGACAACGACTCGAAGCATTGTGCAACTTTGTTAAAGGATTGGAAGGAAGAAAACAATGTCAAGGTTCTTCCATGGCCATCTGTTTCCCCCGACCAAAATCCTATTGAAAATGTTTGGAGATTGTTAAAAATTAAAATAGCAAGAAAAAAAATTAGAACTCTTGTAGGATTAAAATTGTGTTTGGTAAAAGAGTGGAATTCATTATCCTGTGAACTTGCTACTAAATTAGTCCGTAGTATGGAAAGGCGGGTTGAGGCTTTAATTGAAGCCAATGGGGATTACACAATGTATTAGTAGTCTAAATGAATCATGTATTTTTTAATAAAAAAAAAAATAAAGTTTTATCTTGCCTCTCTTTGTGTTATAGGGGGTCGGATACTTACGGCGGGCACTGTATAAAGTTATACAATAATGATACTTTTTATATAAAAAACACACTATATAATTAATAAATATTTTATTTTAAAAATCTTTAAAAGCTATTTTTTTAAATATTTATTTGTTATTCATATTGTACAAGTTTAAATATATATGCTATATATATACACATATATATATGTATATATATATATATTTATACAAAATTTGTTATAACCAAATCATATTATCAAATTAATAAACATTTTATATAATTTATTGTTATTATTAATAAATTTAGAATATAAAAATTTTATAAATGTTTTCTTTGAGAACATTTCAAAAGGATAAAATGTTCTCAAATAAGAAAACCTTTTCTAAATATTAATGTCCTTAAAAAAACTCAAATATTTATTAAGAACTATAAAAACATTGAATTTTTTAAATATTAGTTACTTTACACTTGTACTAAATAATAAAAATCTTTATAAAATTTAAATAAAAAAATAGTTGTTAAATATTGTGTAGTTGTTAAAGCAATCTAAATTTTTATATTTAATAGTTTTTCGACACAAAGTGCTAAATAGCTGAGTTATTTGCTATATGCTATTTGATTGGCCGATTGTAAGTACCTTTGGTGCTTAAAATTTGACCAATCAAATCATATAGCAAATAATAGTAAGGTACAATAGTGTTCTAATGCTAGTAAAGTACAATAATGCTTTACTAGTATTAGAACACTATTGTACCATACATCAGGAAAATAAATATGATGCAGATCTGTGAAGATTTGCACTATATTTATTTTTCCTATATAGTTATAAGTGCTTCATATTTGAATAACTTGTTTATATGGCATTTATATTTGTTGGTTTGCATACCAACTATTAACTGGTATTTGAAATTTTAAATTTATATACACATGAGTTACACACATTGTCCAGAAATATTTTAAATCCAGAATGGATTTAAAATATTTCAGATAATATGTATAACACTTGTATAACTCACGTGTATAAAAATTCATAAATTTCAAATGCTAAATAATAGTTGGTAAATGCAAAATCAAACAAATAGAAAATGTTGTATAAATAGATATATTTGTAACTATAGTACAGAATATCTACAGTATGTAGCCATATTATTGTAAACAATTTTTAAAAATAAATATAAATTTAAATAAATAAGATATTGGGCTAAAAATAAAAAATGTTTAAAAAATTCTATGCTATAGTTTTAAAATAATTAAGTTTAAGTAAAATTTTGAATATTTTTTATTTTTTTTTTTTAAGATGAGGCTTTGCTTATTTATATTTTTATTAGATAATTTATAGAAGTAGTTATATATAGTATATAAACTACTTAAATTGTACAAAGACAAATATATAAACTTAATTTTTTATTAATAAACTAGTAATTTTTTTAAATAAAATTATTTACTATAACAAATTATATATAATATAAAAGTTTTATAATTTTTAAAAAATATTTGGTAATTATATATATAGTAATAAAAATTATTTTATTTGGTAATTTGTTAATTTTATTTTAATAATTTAACTTTAATATTTATTAATGATATTTGTATTTTTTATTTTCTGGAAAAGTGCACATGGATGACCCAAAGGACCATCTATATACTATGATTATCAGTAAACTCTGTTATAATTTTCTATAGGAAATAAATAAATAATTCCCAAGAGTGTGGCATTAAATATTAATTGGACTACCATACCATTATTTTTATGCATGTTCTATATTTATATTCATATTGTGCTTTACTAACTTTTGGGCTTTGCTTTATTTTTTTTTTATTTATATCATTTTTATTGTTTTTATCTTTTATTGCCTTTGTTTTTTACTTCTATGTTTAACTTTTTTCAAACTCTTACTTTTACTTTGCTCATATCAAGCCTTTTTTTAGTTTTATTTTAAAAGTTCTTCAGATAAAACATGAAAAATACAAAAAAGAAAATAATTTAAATAAAAATTAAAAGTTAAAAATTAAAGTTTTCCAATGTTCAATATGAGACCAGGAATCATTCGTAAGAAAATTTCTGGTCACAATATGATTATTATAAATATAGTTAATTATGTATAAAAAATAATAATAAAGGTAATCATAAATGATACTTAGTGTGACAGAAGATTATATTCAAAATTTTTTAAAAATTTCAAAAAATTTAGTATTATATGAATTTGTTATTAAACAATTTGATTTAATAATTAAGTTTAATTTGCTTAATAAAAAATTAATTTTTAATATATAGCAATTTTAATAATTAATTTTTAAAAATTACTATTTTGGATAATATTATACAATATTTGATATTATATAATTTTAATTATTTCAAAAAATACTATATAGAATTTTATAAATTTTTTTTTATATAAAAGATATAGATTTAATTAATTTATAGTTTTATTTTAGCCCAATATCTTATTTATTTAAATTTTAAAAATTGTCTACAATAATATAGCCACCCACTGTAGTTATATTATAAAATAATTGCTTGTACTATAAGCTTAATAGCTTTTTAACTAATAATAATTTTTAAAAAAATCATTCAATATTAATATTTTTTGAAACCTAAAGAATATAACTATAGAGAGTTTTTTTATTTTATATTAAATTTAAAATTTATTACTTATATTATATATTTGCTAAAATTTAGTACTTATTTCTTAAATTGTATTGCAGGCAAATTTGTTTGCAAACTTTTTATAAATTTAAATTTTTTGAATAAAATCTTAAATATTGACTTTAGCTATATTTTCTAAGTAAAATAGTTAATTTTAGATCTGTTTTATCAAATTAGTTAAGAAAATATTTTTTAAATATTTAAAAACTTTGGTGTAATAAAAGATTAATTATATATATTAGAACTTTTACTATAAAATTTTTTTAAAATTTTTTTTAAATTTTCTATGTTTTTGCTTATAAAAAAAATATTTACTTCTAATACAAGTTTAATTTTTATATAAATTGCTAAAAGTGCAATAATGAAAGTTGTAATTCTTTATATAAACTATAATATTGTATTAGAAACTATATTTTTAAAAACGATATTTAAAAAGTTTGCCAAAATATTATAAATTATTTTTTTATTAAAATTTTTTTTAAGAGTAAATTTATTCATTGCCCCATGCGATGCACCTTATATGTCACTCTCCCAATCAAATTTCAAGATCAGGTGTAATGTTACATGATCAAAAAATTCAAAACAAACGTTCGTTTTGTCAAAAATCGTCTATAACTTAAAATTGAGTATATGAAACTACTCTTAGGATTCTAACAAAAAAAATTCCTTGCAAAATTTTACTATAAAAATCCCCCTCTCGCCCATACACACAATCTATACCTTACCCTAACCCTATCCAATGAAAAAACGGGTTATTTTAATTGGTTTGATTTTACGTTACACCTGATTTTATGATCTACGGCAGGTGCGACAACATCGCACGTGCAATGTATAAATTATTTCTTTTTTTAAAATTTAATTTTTTTAGTTTATAAGCAATATAAACTTTTTGTCTTATAATATAAATACAAATAATACAAGAGTATAATTTTTATTTTCAAATATTATTGTGCTAAATTTTATTTAAATATTTTAAATAATTAAAAAAATAAATCAGAGATATTTTGATAGTAATTATGCAGGCAAATTTGACTACAAACCTCTACAAACTAAAGAATAATATAAATTTTTACTAAATTTAGCACTTTTTTTTTTATTCATACTCTAAAAATTTCAATACTATTATATAAATTTTTAATTTTTTTTTATTTATTTGTTTTTCTTTGGCACCATGACATTATATAAATTTTTAAAATTTATACTACTATATATATATTTATATAGATTTAAATTTTAGCACTATGATGTGACTAGATAGCCTATATCATATTAATAATATAAAGTTGAAAGATATAAAACTATAGATTTTTTGAAAAGAATTAAAGCAAAGTAGTAGTACTATAACTATTAAATAAAATTAAAAATTAGTTTAATATTAAAGCAAGCATTAAAAATTGGTTGTATCTAATTATTATTATTATTTTACTAGTATTTTAGAATAGGTTTAACACTGGTTTAACTATTTATTATCAATAGTATGTTAGAATTCTTTAATAAAACTTGGTTTGCCAGAATTTTGTCTATAACAAGATTATAGTTTTAGGCTTAAATATGTAATAATAAAAATTTTGTTAGTATTAATTTAGTTATAAATATAATTATTTTTATGTATATTAGCTTTTTTAATTCGTGATTTAGTTAAAGTTTAAATTTTCGATTAACCAATAAAATTTTTTACAATATCTACAGAAATTGGCCAATCACAATAAAAGCCCTCTAAGAAAAAAATTTATATTTAGTCCGAAATATGAGAAATTAATTAACTTTAACTTTTAATACTTCACAAAGTAGCAAGTTACTAGAAAAAATAAACCATAAATCTGAAAGAGCAAAATTAAATTTACTACAGTATTTTTACAGTTTATATTTGTAATATCACTTAAATTAAAAGACAAGATGTATTTGAATTTATATGAATTTTCTTTGATGACTATAAGTGACATGACCATAAAATCACCACCCTAAAAAATTTTGCTGGCCAATCAAAATTTCAAGATCAGGAGAACATTCGTTTTGTCAAAAATCGCTTATAACTCAAAATTTAGTTTATGAACTATTTTCTGCGCATTAACGAAAAATTTTTCTTGTAAAAATTTTGGTATAATTATTATCTTTAAACTCTAATATACAGTAATGGCAAGAATTTAACACTAACCCGACTGTCAATTTGTTCAGCGAAATATTGTAGTTTGAAATTACCCTTGTTATTAGATTTTACACAACTGGGTGACATCACCTAGGGTGAAAATTAGTATAATAATATATGTATAACATATAACTTACCATGGTAGTGATATGTATATCATATAACTTACCATGGTAAATAATTACCGCAACCACCTTGCTGGAAAGATCTGCTTTTTTATGCGTTCAATCACGTGAAATAAATATGAGATCATGTTCAAGGGTCGATAATCCAATACCAAGGATCCGGAAAATTATCTAATTTTGTTATATCTAACGAAAACCATAGCTGACTTAAAATGGACAAATCGAAAAAATTAAAAAAAAATTTATTTTTCAAAATTCTATTTGTTTGGACAATTGTTAATATTTTGGAAAAATTATGAATCCCCGAATCTCAAGTCTATACTTTGTAAAGTAAATATTTCCGTTTTGCAGCACCCAAACACGGGTAAATTATTGATTACAATAACAGAGCAAGATAAGAATATATGTAAATAATGCATATTATTATTAGAACTTTAATGATACTTTTGGGATGATTATTAATCTCTAATAAGTATATTATAATCACCTAAAAATTCAGATTTAGTAAGATCAAAAAAAAAAATAATAATAATTAGAACCAAGAACATGGATTTAAAAGTAGTGTACAAATTAAGCGGGGTCTAGAATTTTATTACATGATTAGAATTACGTACGTACTAAATATTTAAATGGACAATGCAAGCAGCCGATGAGTATCACATAATCAACCCATGTATTTCATAACTTCTTATGTACATACATAAAATTATTATACGAATTATATAATCATATATAAATAATTCTTTCTAATTACAATTTTGTAATTTTCCAGTAATACATGGATTCTTTTGTTGATCGGACGTAAACTAACCAAAAAAATTATAAAGTTATAATATACAATTAACTTTTGAGGATCAAATTCGGTGAAGATGGTAATTTCGTTCTTAAAGGAACGAATGAAATTAGTTTTTTTAAAGTGCATACAATGATGATGAAAAAAGTATCCTAGATGAATTTGGAATTTAAATATATTGTAAATGAAATAAATTAAAGTTTAGCAAGAAAATGAACTAATTTTTTTTAGTTAATTACAATGAAAACCTTTTTGTACAAAATTTTATTGTAACGGATTTTATACTTAAAAAAATCTATATATCTTTTTTAAAAAATTATAAATTATATACAGTTAACTTTTATTCCCATACAATCATTATAAAATATATAATTTATTGTTATTATATGATTAACAAACAATTTACATGAATTTACATGAATTTACATGAATTTACATGAATTTACATGAATTTACATGGTATTAAACCTGATCTCTTGGCTGTGAAACGATTAATTATCAACCAATTTAACAATTTATTATTAATAAATGAATGGAATGTACATAACAGATAACCCTTAACTGCTAGTATCGTTTGTGTTATCTTCAATAATTCTTGATGGCTGTCAAAAAATATTTACCAATAACGAAAACTCTGCAAAAGATATTTAGATGAACGTCAAAAATAACAAAACAAATAATTATCCGTTCCCCACAAAAAATATTATCATGTGATATTTAAGTGTTATATTAATGTAGATTGACGGCGTAAATTTAATAAATGTAATAATAAATGTAACAGTAAATTCTATCGAAATACGTAGTTTTACAGCGTTAAAAGCCAGTAAGACAAATTTGGGGATAATTGTTTCCATTGTTAAGAAATTAATTACTAAATTTGATTCATGCGATCTTTTAATTTCTAGAACAACATGCTCACACAATTTTTTAATATATTGAAATATTTGAAATATTTGCATAAGGGATACATTTATTTATCCTTAAAGTTTTTTTCTTTTTTTCTTATCGTATAAAATTCAAGAATCCTGTATTCTTATTTTATATTTGATTAATCTTGTTATATTCATATATGGTAATTTTTATCTTTGTAGTTTTCCTTAAAGGATTATAATACGTAGCTATTATAGTTGTATAGTAATTGATTTATGTACGCACACACCTGTGATGTGCCATGCAGTTACAAATTAATTAGAACAAATAGGTTTTTCTATCCATTTATGTACGTACAAATATGAATTATTAAGTCAATTTTGTTATTAATAATTACTTTTACATTTTGCATCCTTTGCAAAACAGAAGGTTGCCCCACAAATAAACGTGCTTAGTGTATCCATAGTTCTCTTCATTGATGAATGCACAATCGGGGTTTCTGACTCAATTTGACTCTATCATTTCATACTGCAGTTAATAGTGCATATATTACATGTTATTAATGTTATTATAAATACATAATGCAAAAATTTCGTAATACTTCTATATGTTTATACAGTATAGTACAACATCTTCTTTTTCGTTCTTTACCAGTTGTCATTAAGTTAGATGAAATTATCTTTTTATTATCACTAATTTGAAATACTCTTTGAATTACTGTCCGACTATTTTGGATACATTACTCATCTAAATTTGTTTAAGTTATTTTTACGTATTATTATACCTAATAAAAAAAATATACATAGATTCATTTAACAAGGTATTAAAAAACGCAAATAAGTAAAAATTGTAAATGTACGTAATAAAATAAATCCGATATTAATTTACCTGATTTTTTTTTTAAATTATATATATATATATTATATATGCGATTGGCTATATAAATAAATTATAACATGCAGAAAAAAAAACGTATGATTTTTCAAAAAATAGGCGTTTTTTAAGAATAAAACTTCCTTTGGAAAAATGCAGGATAATCCTTGTAGTTATTTTAGTAATTATATCCGATTTGAAAAATTATTTTATTTAATAAATGATATTCTGGGCTTACATATGAGTATCAATTTTCGCGCCTTGGTTTGTAACTAATTTTCACGTGCTGCACTTAAGCCACGTGATAAGGCGCTAACATTATAAGTTTTCGATCACAAAAAAAACTAACTTTACGAAATTTGGTTTTTGTGTGGGGAAATTGTAGACCAGCCGGATCAACGAAAAATAACTCGCCTTTGATATGCAACACATTTCGCATAATAATGATGAAAAATCCTGATTCACTATCTCCGAGATTTCTTATAATATATGCATTCTTCTCAGTGGAGTTTCATAATAATTATTATATAATTAAACCCCAAGATCTTTCTCTGAAGATCTTAATGAACTTGGATTAAAAAAAACTAGTTGCATTCAAGAATAGCAAATTAAAATTATGTATTATTTATATAAAAGTTTATTAGCGTATTTTTTTGTATTTTTTTTTTTTTTTTTTTAAAAGATTCGTTTATCGATAAAATGCATTTGTCTATTTATTTAGGAAACGCCAACTTCCTTATATTGGTTACAATCCCGTCCTTGCATAATATCCTTTCTTCAAAATTCCTTTAATAAAATATGTATGCCGGCACGACTTACAAAGGCTAACACACGGCGTAACCTTACTTATATATATATATAAGTCTTGGCAAGTTTAGGTTCCTAAAATGAATTAACAGATCCTATGATAAGAATTTCTGTATCCTGATCTTAAATGCAATTATCTAAATGCTTACATAGAATTTCACTAATTATGTTGAAAAAAAAGAAAGCATTTAGACAATGAGATTAATCAGATATCGTGGGAATCTTTTGGCATATATATACATGATCTATATTTTAAGATCATAATGGTATGAATAGGCTTTCGATTTTGGGTTAACTCTTTCATCGGATTCCTATTTCATATTTTTGTAATAAATTACATAATGCTTATATATAGACATTTAATTTTACTCATTTTGAAAATGATCTTCAAGTTTTTGGCGGTTTATATCCATACTTTTAAAAAAAAAAAATTACAGATCTATCTCTGCATTTTTTGAAAAATACACCTTAAAATAGTTAATACTTTTTGTCGATCTCAACATGGGTGTTTAAAACACGCATTTTTTTCTACAGCATATCTGATATTTCCTAGAAATGCCAATTTTTATATAAATAATTGTAAAATGGATCTACAAAATCATTTCCTGAAAATCATTTTTTAAATTCGAGGGTTGGCCCGATTTAAAGTTAGGGTTGGCCTAATTTAGAATTAACTTTAGAGATTAAACTCTCTATTTTTGATCTTATTTATCTCGCGTGAGATTGCAGCTAGAATCTATGATTGGCATTAAAATAATTATTAATATTTTTTTAACTATATTCTAATTTCATTCTAACTCTAATTCTAATTTAAATCATTACAAATTTATACGATTGGCCATATATCTTTAAATTGTAACCAACTCGACTATAATATAATATATATTTTAATATATATTTTAATATATAAATTTTATAAGAAACGCCTGTTTTCACCATGATAATTTGCTATTTTCCATCGCAAGTAGATCTATAACCAGAATTAGAATTAAAGTTAGGGTAAGTAGATTTTGCAAAAACCCGGTTTTGCAGAATCTAATTGTTATTTGGTATTGCTATCTTTGAAAAAAAAAATGCCGCATAAAATTATTGGCGGAAGTGCATATAATTACACATGTTACTGTTATATCTCAAGTTACATTATTTGAATTTTGGAAAATCATTCTAAAAATTTTGTTATTAAAAGTAAATATATTTTATTATATTAGTTAGAAACGTACCACGTATTAACTTATATTAATTTATTATAAAGCTTATTTATTTTTCTTTAAAAAAAATCTAGTCATTCTAATTGGTCAATCTGGGATTTTGTTTTTTACTCTATAATCTTAGCCAATATTTGATATTTTTTTTGTTGTTGTTATATCAGATATTTTATTATAAATTATAAAAAATAATAATCATACAAAAGTTATCATATAAGTTTTTGGTTAAAAAAAAACTAAGACCGTATTAACAATTTGAGTAGTCTAAAATCTTAATTAAAATAGTAAAAAAGTAACAAAAAATTGGATTAGATCAGATTTAATTATTTTTAGCAAATTATTAAAACTAATTTAAAAAAAAAGTATAGTATATTCTTCCAAATTTAATGTATATAGTAAACAGCTTTTGTATTAGTTTTAAAAAATTGCCTGATTTAAAATACAAATAGTACACTGTTTATATAATTATAAATAAATATAATTATTTAGATTGTATTTATTATAAATATATCATATTTACTTACAAAATCTAATTTAAACCAATCAAATCTATTTATTTTATTTAAATACTATATTTAATTAATATCTCAATTCTTTAAAACTGTATTTGTGTATAATAACATCATAACATTTCTGCTTTATTTTGGACCTTTGTATATTATTTTTAAATGTGTATGCACCTTATTTTGAGTCAAAATATGTTTTTTTTGAGGTTCTGTACTATTATTTGAAATGGATTCTGATCAACTTACCAACAAATACTTTAAAAACACTAAACTTACTTTACCAACAAGCTTATTTTATAATAATTTATAAATAAATTTATTTTGTAATTAGCATATTTTTCTGATAGTCTATTTTACAAACAAAGTAATTCTAGTCAATAGTCAATATTATTAGAATTAGATTTAGAATTAGAGTTAAAATTAAAACAATTATAAAAAAACTTGTTTGTAAAATAAACTATTAATAAATGTACTATTTATAAAAAAAAACTTGTTTGTATTTGTAAAATAAGCTATTAATAAAATATAGTATAGTTTTTAGTTTAGTAATAATCTACTAATATATAATATCTTTTATATTTATACTCTAGCTTATATATCTATACTATAGCTTTACTTATATACTTGCAAATTGATTTAATTTAAATTTGACTATATTTGATTTAATCAAATTCAAATATAATCAAATTTGATTTAATTTAATAAATATTTGATTTGATTTAAAAATTATTATTAAAAATTTAAATTCAAATCAAATTCAAATTCAAATATTTGAATTATATTTAATTCAAATTAGGGTCAGTTTGATTTAATCAAATTTAAATTGATCTAATATTTAATTTGCATATTTATTGGTTTGATTTTTAAGGGCCTTTTTTAATAAACAGTTATATAAACTTTTGTTTTTTTTTTAAGGCAAGGCCATGCCTTTGGTCTTTTTATTAGATGTATATATTGATCGGTACAACTTATTATCGCTTTACAATCTTTTATACTATCTATAAATACCGAAACTTGGACTATTTTATTCATGATCTAAATCTACTAGAACCTACTATATTTCCATTTATATAGCTGGCCTAGTTTTGATATCCCTTTTCTAGCCAACAATTAGTATTCACATGTTTGCCACTTTACCTACATTTCCTAGTACTATTACTTCCAATTTGGTGTATGTTTTTCTAGATAGGTGCTTTATACTTCCAAATTGGTATGCCTAAAAAGTTTTATCTATCCTTTACTAGCATACTTCTCGGGAGTTTATATCTTAAGCCATGCAGCAGCCTCTATTACATTGGGTAAGTATCTTAAGCCTGCATCCTACCACAACTAGCCAATTTTTCTGCAATTTGGGAACCCAGAATTTAGCATTCTGGGTTCATTATAAACTTATATTTTTAAATGATATAAAGAATAGTAAATAAAATATTTAAAAAAAAGCATTTTAGTCTTTATATAAAATAAATAAGCAATAAATACTAAAAAAATAATTATGCTAAACTATAAAAGAAAGTACTATTACTAGTTGTTAGTTGTTAAAGTAGTAAATAATTAGTTTGCTATTAAATAATTAGTTTATAATAAGTAAAAGCAAATTTGAAAGTAATTTTTTAGAAAATAATCTTTTTGATATATAGTTATCCCTCTATATAATCATATAGTTAGTATACTTTAATATAGTAATTATAAAGAGGTATAGCTTTATAAAGGTACCTCTATATAAGCACAAATTATAGTTGATATAAAAAAAGTAATTTAATAATGTATTTTAAAAATTTTATATATGATTATAGATAGTTGTTATATAGATAAGTTACAATTTACTAATTAAATTAACTTTTATGCAATAATTAAAGTTGTTCAAAAGAATAAATACACTAGTAATACACTTGCTTTAAAATTTTTATACAAATCAGATAACATTTTATTAGTACAAATTTTTATTTTATGTATTTATAAATATAGTTAAAAAAATTTGTAATTTTTTTTTATATAAATGAAAAAAAAACTTATCAATGAAATATTAACCAATTTATATAAAAATTTTAGAGTAAATGCATTTTATTCTCTTGAATAATATTATTATATATGGGAGTAAATCAATAGAAAAGAGACAAATTTTTTTAAGTAAAAGATTTCTTGATTTTAAGCTTAAATAAATATCTTAACAACTATCATAATAAATTTAATAAAATTTTTTTTATTTTAATTCTATATACTTTCAAAATTAAAATAAATATTTTTAACAAATTTGACTAAATAGTTGTCAAGATATTTTAATTTAAAGATTAAAAAAATTTTACTAAAAAAGATTTGTCTTTTTCTACTAACTCACCTCCATATGATTGTTAAAAAATAATTTTATTATTAAAATCAGCCAACAAATTCTAACAAATTGTAATAGTAATTATAGCATAATTGTGACTATATAAAGGTATTTTAATATTATACATATCCGCGCATTTTTGGAATTTATTATTAAATTTCCAAAATATTTAATAGCGAATAACTTTTGTTCCACCTGCCCGTTTTTGATTAAACAACTACCAAAATGTTCATATTGATGAGACGATTCTAATGAACCCAAAATTGTTAAAACCCAATCACTGGATCCAGAGATCGTTAATGATTTGTGTCGCTTCGGGTATTTAAAGATCGCAAAAAACCAATCCTTAAATACCCGAAGTGACACAAATCGTCAACGATCTCTGGATCCAGTGATTGGATTTTAGCGATTTTGGGTTCATTAGAACCGTCTCATCAATGTGAACATTTTGGTAGTTTTTTCATCAAAAACGGACTGGTGGAACAAAAGTTATTCGTTGTTAAAGATTTTTAGAATTTTTAATAGTAAATCCAAAAATCCGCAGATATGAATATTTTAGTATGATTATATAGAGTTAGTAACTATATAGAGGATGGCTATATAGAAAAATAACAGTATTTTTAACTAATAATTAAATATATAAAAATTGCAATATTCTATATATATAATTATATATTTAATTATAGCTTTAAAGTAAATATAAAAACTATTTTTATAAAAACTTATCTTGAAATAAATTTAATATCAATAATAATTAGCTAATTTTAAAATTAAACAAATTAGTTAATAAGATCTAAATTTAAAGAACTCTAAATTAAAACATATATTTAAACTGCTATAGTTATTTTTATAAATCTTGCTTCAAATCTCTTTTATTCTTTTTAAAGTTACTTGTTTGGTTTTTTTTTGACTTCTAAACTAGTAACTTAAAAGAGTTGTTTTGTTTGGCTTTATATACCAAATTGTTGTTCTTCTTTTGCTATATATTTCTGATATATATTGTTTTCTTTAGTATACCGGTAATTTTAGTAACCTAGTTAGTAGATTTCAATTTTTTTAAAAAAATTTTGTTATTAGATTTTACTAGTTTATTTTTTAATTTAATTCTGTTCAATAGTACTTATCAAAAATTTGTACTATTTTTCTACTTAGAACTTTAAGCAGGCATTCTAATTTTTTTTATTTATAAAAATTATTTATTTAGTAAATCTAAACTTTTATCTATTATTAATATAATTCAAGTTACAAATTTGCTAATTTAACCTAGTTATTTAAAGGATAGTATTACCTGTTACTATAATACAAACTAAAAATTTAAACTATTTTATATTTAAAGAATTTGAACTATAGTCTACTATCTAAAATAGCAATTTATTTTTCATATATAGTATTAAATTATTAGCAACCTAACTACTAGAGTTTCTTAAATTCAAATCAAATCGAAATATTAAATTAATTTGAATAGTCAAATTAAATTGACTCTACTCTAATTTAAATTTGATTTGATTCAAATATTTGAATTTGAATTTAATTGAATTTGAATTTTTAATAGTAATTATCAAATCAAATTAAATATTTGTTAAATCAAATCAAATTTGGCTATATTTGAATTTGATTAAATCAAATATAATCAAATTGAATTTGAATTTGATCAAATATATAATTCAAATATGTGAAGATCAAATCAAATTGCAAAATCCAACCAACTAACTATTATATTATTTTGCTTATACTTTAAAATTTAAAATATTAATTGATAATCTGCTAGTTAATTGGAAAATAATCATAGTATAACATAATACAAATTACTATATAAAACACTTATGCTAAAAATGCTACAATCTTCTAAAAAAAACTATTTTTTTTATTAAGTTAATAAGTTTTGTTGATTAATTAAAAGTTGTAGAGCTTATTATGATGTATCTAAAGGTAGTTAGATTATTAATATTAGTCTAGTAGATGCTAAGATATCTTTAAAATACAATTGGCTAACTATGTAAATTTCTATATAAACTGTTTATATAAAATTTTATATAGTCAGTTAATTGTATTTTGATTATATCTCAAAATTTACTAGGTCAATTTTAATAATCTTACTATTTTTAGATCTATTATAATGAGCTTTACAACTTTTAATTAATTAAAAAACTCATTAACTTAATAAAAAAAATAGTTTTTTTGGGTAACTGTAGTATTTTCACTTAGGGGGCATCCAGAAATAATGTTATACAAGAGAGGGGGGTCTGACAAAATATAATGTTTTTCCTCTTAAGTAGAGAGGGGATTAAAAAAATATAACGCAATTTTTTTAGAAAAAAATCGTCTAAAAACTGATCCAGTGGTCCAAATTTAACACTGTTTTCTGTTCTACTATTCCACTATTATACTATTTTACATTTTGCTATTTAGCTATTTTACTAAAATAGTATAGTAGCAATTAGGGGACATCCATAAATAATATTATACAAGAGGGGTTAGACAAAATATAATATTTTTTGTGATAAATAGGTAAGTTAAAAAAATATAATATAATTTTTTTAAAAAGGGCGAATCTATTTGTAACCATGGTTACAGTTTTGAGCCAATCAAATTGCTAGATTAGGTATGACAAAAAAATTCAAAAAATTACAAATCGCAAAAACTTCAAATTGTGCCTATGAAACCAATATTTTTTTCTAGCTAAAAATGCTTCTTAAGGTGTTTTATTATATAATAAACCTTCTTCTAACTCTAAATCTAACCCTAACCCTAATCTGGTTACTGTCACTGCTAGTGACAAGCACATTTTTTCTTTTAGAAAAATTGTCTAAAATCTGATCCAGTAGTTCAAATTTAATGATTTTGGTATCATTTGATTTATCTTGGTGAGAGAAGTCAAATAGTACAGTACATGAACCCTTAAATCAACAAATCATAAATATAGCAGCCAAATTTGGAGCTATATTCCATAAAAATAATCTAATATGATTGGTTAATATAAGTATATATTAAATTAGAAATATATAAGGGAGATGGGGGTATTATGGACATGTTAAAGTTTCTACTAATAAAACTTTTTAAAAAAAAATCAAATAGATTTTTATACAATTTTTATTATTTGAACTATGCTTAATAAAGAATAAATTACTGCAAAAAAATCTTTATATCATATATTGTTTAGATATAAATAATTGGTACACAATATAGAATATAAAAATTAAATTTTAGAAGAAAAAGTGATATTGTGGACACAGTGATAAAATTTGATCTACTGGTCCGTTTTGGATGATTTTACCACCAAAATGACCGTCTCAGTGAGACGATTCTAACAAGCACAAAATCTTAAAATCCAATCACGAGATCCCAAGATTGTTAAAGGTATATTATGTAAAAATTTGCAGATTTTCAAATATATACAAAAACTTATATTTTGTATAAATAAGATATCTTGTGATATAGTGATCAGAATTGGGTAATTTTTATACCATTCGATTTGTCTCTTTGAGATGATTCGAATGGTATAAAAATCATCCAATTCTGATTACTAGATCATAAGATACCTGCCCTGTCCACAATACCCCCCTGTCCACAATACCCCCATCTCCCTTATAAGAGAGAGAAAAAGAAAGAGTGAGAGAGTGAGAGTGAGAGAAAAAAAGAGAGAGAGAGAAAGAAAGAGAGAAAGAGAGAAAGAGAGAGAAAGAGAAAGAAAAAAAGAAAGAAAGAAAAGAAAGAAAGAGAGAAAAAGAAAAAAAAAAAGAGAAAAAAAAGAAAAAGAGAGAAAAATTAGAATTTTTATAATTTTTATTTAATAATTTTGGGCAGAATTAAGAATATTATTAGTAGTTCTGGGCAAAATTAAAGTGGCCAAATTTTTAATTTAATTAATAAATTAGGTTAACTTTAACAAGAAATAACTCTATTAAATACTAAGTAATTTAAAAAATTAGCTTTATAACTTTGTTCTTTAGGTTTGATTTTATTATTCTATGAAGAGATTTGATTTATAACTACTTTAGTGTTTTATTTATAAGCTTTTAAAGATTGTATATTATAGTTGCTGATTAAAGAAATCACGTACTGTACCAATTTTATTTCATTTGGATTAGAAGTTATTGGCCAAATACTATTGATTATATCTTTTCTTATAAAATTACTATATAACCAATAGTTTTTTGTAAATATCTTGTGATCCAGTAATCCAAATAACATAATTTTGGTATCATTAGATTCGTCTTACTGAGATGAATCGAATGGTACCTAAATCATCTAATCAGATCACTGTTTTACAAAATATTCAAGTTTTTGTAAAATTTTATATATAAATATATGGATTTTGAAATTTTTTTTATATAGTTTAGGGGTATATAACGTTATTTATAGATGCTCTCTTAGTGTCAGCAGTTTTTTTTTTAATTTTTTTTTAATTTTTTTGTAGCTATTATACTAAATTCTGTGAGCTTTACAATTATACAATCAATTATATTATAGTAGGTAAGTACTTATATTATTTTTTTAATATAATTTTATAGTGAGTGGGCACTTAAATTATTTATATTATATAGATCTTTTTTTTTATAGTTTTTTAGTTTTTTTTCTTAATTTCTTTTTTGTTTTTTTTTTAATTTGTTTTATTTTTTCTTCTTTTTTTTTTATAATTTTTTCAGTATTTTTATTTTTTATTATTTATTTTTTTATTTTTTATTTATTTATTTTTTTTATTTTTTATTATATTTTTTTGCTTTTTTTTTGTTTACATTTTTTATATAGTTCTTTTTTTTATTTTTTTATATTTTTTTTAGCTTTTTTTATCATTTTATTTCTTTTTTTTATTATTATTATTTTTTTATTTCTAATTTTTTTGTGTTTTTTTTGTATATATTTTTTATATAGTTTTTTTTTCTTTTTCTTTCATTTTCTTTTTTTTGTTCTCTTTATAACTTAGTTTTTTTTTAGTTTTTTTATTTTATTTTTTTTTTACTTTTTAGTTTTTTTTAGTTTTTTTTAATTTTTTTATTATGTTTATTATTTTTTTATTATTTATATTTTTATATGTAGTTCATTTTTTTTATATCTTTTTTTAGTTTTTTTGTTTTTTTTATTTATTTTTGTTTTACTGTAATGAATAAGTTTTTTTGTTTGTTTTTTTTGTTTCATTTTTTTTTAATTTTTTATTGTTTCACTTTTTTAGTAGTTTTTTCAGTTTTTGCTTTTTTTATTATTTTTGTTTCATTCTTTTTGTTTTTATTAGTTGTTTTTTGAATTAGTATTTTTTTTTTTTTTGGTTCAGTTTTTTTTTCTTGTTTTTTTTTTCATTTTTTTTTAAGTATTTTTTATTTGAAATTATTGTTATTGAAATTATTATAATTGGAGTTGTTAAAATTAACTTATTTGAGAAACTACCAAAGTCTGAATTAACAGAAGAGCACTAGTTTAGTATAGATTTGTTTTTTTTTAATTAGTTAAATTCTATTTCTGTAAGAGCCGTGTCATTAATCACCTAATTATTTTTTATCAGAGGCCTACTCCCCTTCCCTTTCTTTAATATATAAATAGTCAATGTGATTTTGTTTTTTATTAATAAATTAATACTGTAATAAATTTTAAGTATATATAATAACCAATTAAAATCAATCATATAATTCACATGGTGACTAATTAGTATCAGTTATGCAAAACTTGCATTTTTGAGACTCCGCTCTTACTTTTTTGATACTTCTAGATGTACTCCAAAATTTATATACTTTTTTGATACTGATATCATATGCAGAATACCATTACTGGCAAGCTTTTTTAAAATTGCACTAACCTTAACTCTAATTACAAACCTGACCTTAATAACAATAATCTATTAAAAAATGATTATTAATAAATATTATAACTTTTTTATAAAAAACAGCCATATAGGTTTAATAAATAATTTAATTGCATAGTCCACGAATAAAATTTATTGTTTTTAAAAAAGTTTAGTATGCTTTATTATATCTTTATTTTTAAACTTTTTAGTTTTGATCTAGTTATACAAGTTTTAATAAAGATTATATATATTTTTTAAAATAGAATTAATCTATTTGTAACCATAGGTTACAGTAGCCAGGGTTCATAACTAAGCCCAAATGTAATATAGTTAGGGTTAGGATTAGTATAATATTAAAGTTAGAGTTAGAATTAGGGATAGAATTGTAATTGGTTAGGATTAGGGGAGTAACAAAAATCAGGTGATTTTTTAGGGGGGAAGGGGGGTAAAAAAAGTTAAAATTATATATAAGAACCTGACTATTTATATATTGAGGAAGAGGGAGGAGGTAGGCCTCTGATAAAAAATAATCAGGTGATTAATGACACTGCCTTTAGGATTAGAGTTAAAATTATTACAAAATCACGAGAAGAGCATTTTTTGTTAGTAACACAACAGGAGTTACTCTAGTAAAATTTTGAGTTATTAACAATTTTATAAAATGCGGTTACAGTAACTACGGTTACAAATTTATTAACTCTTTAAAATAATATTTATATAATGAGTTTTTCTTTAAAAAAAATAAACCTATTTTATATATAACAATTTTTTAAAATAAATAAAAATTTTTAGAACAAATCTCTATTTGCATAATAAATATTTTAAATATAGTATATTATCAAGTATTTATGCTTTTTAAAAAGTTTTAGCATAATTGAAATTAGTTTATTTAAGGTTAATATTTATTATATTGGCACTAAATTTTTTAAAAAAATTCTTATAAAAGTGGTTTAAACAAATAGAGGTAAGTCAGTAAAAAAGGGACAAATCATTTTTAGTAAAATTTTTAAACTAAAATATTTGACAACTATTTAATCAAATTTGCTAAAAATTTTTTTACTTTAATCTTGAAATTATATAGAATTAAAATAAAAAAAATTTATTAAATTTATTAAGATAGTTGCTAAGTCATTTTTACTTAAAAAAAATTTGTCCCTTTACTACTGACTCACCCCCAAATGCTTTTTTTGAATTTTTAAAATTGTATTTTGTTGTGTCAATGATCATGTAGAGATAGTATCAAAAAAGTATATAAATTTTGTAGTACATCTAGGAGTATTAAAAAAATAAGTAGGGTGTGGTGACATAAAGAAGCTGTCTAGTTGTTACCTCCAAGTGACAGGTCTAAAGTTCAAATCCCACTGGAGATGAATTGGAAAGTAGGTCTGTATTATGATAATATTTGTTCATCGATCGGTCAGATATATTACCTGTAACCTTGATACCACCATCTTAAATTGGAGCATCGGCACAGTTGTATAAGTTATATAGACAAATCCAAGGAACCAGAAAAATTAAACCCCATTTGGCAAGTCCTGAGCAAGGAGGTAAGGAAGATCTTTTAATGGTATTACAGAAGATAAAATTTCGATCTAAAACCAAAGAACCAGACAGAAAAATTTTTATGGCAAGAGGAAACACCAATCTGGCTATCAAGAGTCATACCAGAGGAAAAGGACCTATGTTTCAGAATTAGGTACCAAAGAAAGTGAGTTTAGAGTTAATACCTCTATCTGGATATATTTTTTATATCCGGATTAATCCGGTTTTATCATAGTATATATCCGGATTTAAATTTAAATCCGGATTTATTTATATCCGGATATAAACACTATGTCACGTTATATCATATGACATAGTATATGTCTGGATATATAAATCCGGATAGAGGTGTTAACTCTAAGTGAGTCCATTAGGCACATAAAGCTGGGCCGATCAATCCTTCTGTGCTAACTTGTTTAGTAGTTTGGGAAGGTTGGTAAAAGTTGAAAGAAGGGTTGGATGAGTATTGGATGTGAGTGCTGGGGATTGGAATGAACCTGTAAGGGAACTTTCAGAAATTATATAATATTTTGTTACTAATAAATTTCAAAATTTATTCCACCCACCCACACCTGATACTCTATTAGCCAATCAAATTTTATATTTTTTAAATTTATTCATATATTTCAATTTATGAAATTGATAATAACTATTGCTCTACTGGACTAATTTAGATGATTTAACTACCAAAAAGTTCATCTTACTGAGACGATTCTAACAAGCCCAAAATTGTTAAAATCTAATTACAAAATCCCAAGATTATTCAACTTTTGTGTAATTTTAATAGTGATTTTTTAAAATAGCTGAGTAAATTTCTTTAATATTGAATAACTTTTTATTCACTGGCCCGTTTTGGATGATTTAACTACAAAAATCTTTGCCTCAGTAAGGCAATTCTAATAAGCCCAAAATCGCTAAATTCTAACTACAGGATGCCAAAATCAATAAAGATTTTATTGTTTGTCTAACAATACAAATCTTTATCAATCTTGGAATTATGTAATTAAAATAGAACAGGGTAAAACCTGAGTTGCAAAATTGTGAAATCCGCTTTGTAGATCGGGTTAGAGTAAAATTTGTGTTTTATTATGTTTTTTATTATATAAAAGCAGATTTCACCTTCACGTGATGATTATATAGGTTTCACTATTTCACAATTCAGGTTTCACTCTGTCATATTAGAATTTAGTGATTTTGGGCTTGTTGGAATTATCACTAAGCCGAATATTTTGGTATTTAAATCATTCAAAATGGGCCAGTAGATTAAAAGTTATTCAATATTAAAGAAATTTGCTTAGTGATTCTAAAAAATCACTATTAAAATAGGAACCCGAAGAACTTTGATACAACTTAGATCTGAGTTTGTATAATTTTAGTAGTATTTTAGCCAAATAGATATATAAAATAGAACAAAATTTGAAAATTTACTATATAAAATATAATGTTTGATGAATTTTTATGCAAAATTTTCTTTTTTGAATTATCTGAGTTGTATCAGAGTTCTTCGGGGTCCTATTAAAATTATACAAAAGTTGAATGATCTTAGAACCCTATAATTAGATTTTAACGATTTTGGGTTTGTTAGAATTGTCTCAGTGAGACGAACATTTTGGTAGTTAAATCATCTAAATTGGTTTAGTCATATTAGTTTATTTTTGGAATTTGCCAATTAGGGTTCCAAACCGGTTTGAAAATCTCTATCTGTGACCCGTCGGGTCAACCATTTTTTCAACCGGTTATCCGAAACTAAAACCTGGTTACCCGATTAAAGCGGGTAATCGGATAACTGGATAACCGGATACCCCGATTAACTAGATTAATATATTTTAAACGTTCATTTGCATAAATAAAAATTATAAAATTTCATATAAAGATGCTTTATAAATTTAAATAAAAAAACCTCCGCAAAATTAAAAAATTTGAACAATTTTTATATTTACCACGTAGAACGCGCTCACATCATGGTGTACATAATAAATTACTTCTTTTGATGATTTCGATAATTTCGAAGGCTAATGTGCTTTTAAAACACTCTATTCATGAATGTATTCATAAATGGCGTCATAAACCACTGTTTGCAAGATAAAATAATACTATAATACCACATACAAATCTTTTTAATTGTATGTTAAAATTTTATTACGGCATAATAAAAAATTTTTCACCAGATTTTTGTCTAGACTAGTATGCTTCGTTTCTATAATAAAATAAGCTTGCATATCTAGGCTATTTTCAATTTTTTTAATTACACCAACATAAATAATTTTAAAATTGTTATTCAATATTTAAAATTTGGTTATGTGAATCGCTTGAATTTTTAAGTGCTGTTAAACATTAATATAATGTAGGATGTGTTTAAGGGTAAAAATTATGAAATCGTAGGAAAGCACGTGAGAGCCAATCAGATTCAAGAGCCCTCACATAGATCATTCTAGAATTCGATGTCCTAATTCGGTACTGTATTAAATATATCTGTTAATAAACGGGTGACCTGTTTGTCAACAGGTGACCTGTTTATTAACAGGTGACCTATATATCATTTTTAAACCGGTTTGTCAAAAACATGACCCGGTTGGTAAATTTTTCAGGTCGGTTAATCAGGTACACAGTTTTCTGTGTCAAAGGTTGGAACCCTATTGCTAATAACTTCTGATCCACTAGTCTGTTTTAGATGATTTAACTACCAAAATGTTCATCTCAGTGAGAGGAATCTAATGAGCCCAAAATTATTAAAATCCAATCACAGGATTCCAAGATAGTTTGAATTTTATACAAATTTAATAGTAAATTTAAAATTTTTAGATATATATTTTAGAAAAACCTTAACCTAGACCTGGGTTTTACGTTAATAATATAAACCTCATAGAGGTTTATATTAAAATTTTTTTTTTATTCTAGACCTCATGACCGATCGGCCAATCAGATAAGCTTTTATTATTATTATTTTTTTTTTAAATTTTATTTTTATTTTTTTTTATTTATTAACGTTTAAGAGCGTCGCTGGAGCCGTCGTTGGAGCCGTCGCTAGAGACATCGTGGAACCATCTTTGGAGCCACTTCAAAAGCCTGAAGCCATCGTGGGAACTGTTGTTGGTGCCGTAACGAAGTTAGTGTAAAGTTAATCGTTAGGGCTCGTGGCGTTGTAAGGTTTGTGCATAGTTTACGTCTTTTCCATTATGTTTCTTTGGTGAACTTCTGTGTTAAAATTTCGTTCTTTTTGTGTTGCGTGCTTTATCAGTGATAAGTGTTTTGTGTGTTCCCGGTGTTGTGGATTTCTTTTCGGTATAGCACACCTTGTCTGTGTGTTTCGTGCGGTCCCAGTGTTGTGGATTTCTTTTCGGCTTGTCAGTGTGTTCGTGCGGTCCCGGTGTTGTGATTTTTTTTCGGTACTGCGCGCCTTGTCTGTGTCTCGTACGTTCCCAGATTTCGCCTATGTATTTCGTTTTTTTTTTCTTTTTTTTTCTTTTTTCTTTCGTTTTTTTTTTTATCTTCTCATTAATTCGTGGGAGACTACACTTTTCAACTCTTCGTATTTCCTATTTTATCAAATATTTTACCCGGTTTACTAACTTTTATCTTTGCTTTTTTTTCTTGTGAATTCATTCAAACCGGTAGCATGTGGGTAAGTGGGTGAGATTTTTCTTCAGGATGATATTCAAACCATGGTGAAATATTTCGTAGAGGTTTTGTAAGTCTTTTTTTTTTCTTTTTTTTTTCTTCTGGTTTACTAACTTGTATGTTTGTCTTTTGTTCTTGCAAATTTGATCAAACCGGTAGCAAGTAGGTAAACAGTTAGCGCTTTTAGGTAGTACGTTCAAGATTTAGTTTTTGTAATTTTTTTGATTTTCTAACTTTGCTTTTTTTCTAAGAATCGAGTTAATTAGAAAACAAGCACCGGGAAGGAAAGATGGAAGAACTTTGAAAAGGGTACGCAAGAGAACAATTGAAACCGATTATGCATGAATTAATGAAGTCATTATGCCGTAACAGTCTTGTGAATGGTGATAGAAAGATTCGTTATGTGCATTTGTTATGCATTTGTTACGCATTCATTACGCAATTGTTTTTTTTAATAAATAAAATGTATAATAAATAAAAATTTTTTTTTAATTTTTTTTTTTTTTTTAAATTATTTTTTAATTTTTTTTGGAGTTATACGTACATGACCGATTTTGATCGAAGGTGTCCAGAGACTTTCTCTTTTTTTTTGATGATTGAACTATCGTCACGTAACCAAATTTGATTGGCCGATCATGGGGGTCAGCATGGCGAGGGGTCACTGCCCAATTTATATTTGTCATGTGACTAAATTTGATTGGTTAAATATGGGTCTAGAATTAAATTAATTGTCTTAACATAGACCTCTTTGGGGTTTAGGTTATTAGTGTAAACCCCGGGTTTAGGATAAGACTACCCTATATTTTAATCTTGAATAACTTCTGATTTACTAGTCCATTTTGGATAATTTAACTACCAAAATGTTCATCTCAATGAGACATTTCCAACAAGCCCAAAATTATTAAAATCCAATTATGGAATTCTGAGACAGCTAAGAATTTGTATAATCAGCCAATCAAATTAGATATAGGTTTTATATGTAAATTTATATATAAAACCCATATTTAATTTGATTGGCTGATGATACAAATTCTTAACTATCTTGGGATTCCACGATTAGATTTTAATGATTTTGGGCTTGTTGGAATTATCTCATTGAGATGAACATTTTGGTAGTTAAATTATCCAAAATGGACTAGTTATTCAAGATTAAAATATTTATCTAAAAACTATTAAATTTGTATAAAATTCAAACTATCTTGGAATCCTGTGATTGGATTTTAATGATTTTGGGCTTGTTATAATTCTCTTACTGAGATGAACATTTTGGTAGCTAAATTATCTAAAATGAACTAGTGGATTAGAAGTTATTGGCCAATTCCAAAAATCAACCGATATGTAGAACAATAGTTATTAATAATTTTATAATTTTATACTTTTGGCCAGAATATACCCAAAATTATAAAAATTTAACCAGAATTATAATTATAACCTGATATTTTCAGGATCCTACATACCTACTAAAAAATTATGTAATTTTTGAAAGTTCCCTAAGGGCAGACGGAACTCACTAGCTAGTGAAAGGTGGAAGTATGGAAGCGTGTACATGTCAAGACCTAACAGGCTCTGGGCATATCCATATGGGAGTTTTTGGACATTAAGAGGTGCTAGGGCTACCAATACGAGTATAGCTGGTACAAGTGCATATAGTGATAACAGGGTCCCTCTGAGCCTTATGATGCCATCCAACTATATCTAGTACTGGAAATATCTGCAAAACATGTTCAGTTATTTTATTACTATAGAAAGAAGTATAGTCATTCGCACATTACCAAATTTGAACCATTAAATCCTAGGCATCAAAGTTGCAAAAACCCAGCTAGTTGTAGTAGCATACAGGCTTGAAATACTTACTCAATATAGTAGAGGCAGCTATATGGCTTGAGATATGAACTCCCGAGAAGTACACCAGTAGGGGATCTCAGGTATACCAATCTGGAAGCACAAAGTGTCTACCTGGCAACGTACACCAAATTGGAGGTGATGATACTAAGTAGTGTAAATAAAGTAGCAGATATGTGATTACTTTATTTAAATAACAATAACTACAGTCAATCTTCTATAAGTACACTATATAGCGACAGCAAAAAATCGTGCATTTAAAGAGATATTGCATTTAGGGAGATAAAAATCTATAAGTGCATATATAGCAGGAACTCAACAAAACTATGCATTTATGAAAGTATTGTATTTATAGAGGTTGTATTTATGGAGGTCTAACTGTATTGGCAACTTCACCAATATAATAACAACCTTTATATCTCTTTTAATAATTTTGTAACCAATCTTACAAATATTACAGTACTTTCTATATATATATATAGAACTGGCCAAGTAATTGTCTATAACAATAAAAAATATATTAAATATTAAAACTATCAACTATAAGATCTTCTGCAACTCTACCCACCAATTACCTGTACCAACAAATATGCTAATATTTCAGAAGTTAAGTTTTAAAGAAATAATAGAAAAACCAACGAATATATGCAAATCGGTAGCTGTTATTTAGGGATACAGTTAACTGAGTATCTGCTAATAGCTTTAGAGTTTGTCACTTACCACAAAACTGGCACTTGTCGTTTAGAGGTTAAGTTCATAGATTACCTGCTGACAAGCTCAGAGTTTATTACTCACTACAACTTGAGAAGTCCTTGGTAGCTCGCTGATGGATTTTGGACTATACGGGGAAAACCACTGTTTCTACTAAGATTACAGGCAAATTTTTGGCGCTATCGGTTTGTGAAGAATTTTCAAAAAATGGGCAATTTGGCTTACCCCCTTCAAAAGATCTGCAGTAGTTACTGCTACCAAAAAGGAAAGACACCTACCATATTGGATACAATCGTCATGAGTGGCTTGAAAAAAATAACATGAAAAGACGTGTGAGACTTATGGGGAAACTACTGAAAGAAGATTCTAGAAGTTCAGTTTTTTAAACAGTCTGGTTTATATGACTGCTTTTTGTTTAACATACTGGAACCTGTGCCGTTGTATGCAGAACAAGTTTATTGATGTTAACAATTTTTATTCTGAAAGTCTGACAAGTTATTACAAATAACTTTGCGCAGCTAACTTCAGGCCTCGGATAAAAATTGATTGGTAGCAGAAGGCCATTATGAGGTCTGAGTTCTTTTTTCTCGGTAGTTGTAATATATTATTCTCTTCTGTATATAATAATATTAAACTAAAAAATGAATAAAGAGCAAGGTCTCAGTTATAAAACGAAAAAAAATTAAAACTATCAACTTTTATAACTATTTATGCTTAACCAAAAAGCTAATAACACTTAAGATTGATATTTCTGAACTACAATCTCTTACTCAAATTAAACTTAAATCTCCTATACCACTATTTCTTACTCCTTCTATTCCAATATCTTTATTATACTATTTCTAAATACAAAAATCAATCTCTAACTTAATATATATTGAACAAATATCCAATCTATATAACCAACTCCAAAACATACTAACCAATATAACTACTTTTCTACAAATTTATATAAATTCCTCTTTTTCTAATTCTGTAACTATACTATCAACTAGTATTAGCTAGTTTATTTCTAACTATTCTTCTATCAAATTTAATGCAGCAATAACTAAACAATCAAATACACTTTGTATAAATTTTCAAATAATTGTCCTACTACTTTTATCAATTTCACCAAATAATTATATTCAAATTCTTATAACCAATTATCCTACTGTTCAAACAATCAAACAACTACTTCAATTACTACAATTCAAAATCAAAATCAAAATGAATGCATATACTATATATGATAAATACAATAATTTCTCAAAATTCTATTCATCTTTTAATGTCCAAAACTAAAGAAATACACAAAATATACTATATACTACTAGCAAAAAACTAGCAATTAAAGGTAATATTAAAGAACCAATATCTTTCAAATATACTAATTTTGACTTTTTTATCTATTTTATATAGCATAATAATATTATATTACTCAAAATTTGTATTTTTCTTAAAAGTTGCTCCAAATCAAATATTTAATTAACTGAATTAACTATAACCAAAATCAATATATTAACCAATCACCCCTCATCTGAAAAATACATATCAAAATTCTTAAACGTTTCTTACTAAATACCTTAAATTTTCCAAATTAATAACTAATAATTTACTAATGATGAACAACTTATACAAACGATGCTCAGAATCTATAGACTCATCCTAATTGTACTAAGTGCAATCAATATAAAAGATGTATTATATCTAAAGGTGAGCAAAATTGTATTTTTGCTACTATGCATGCGCATAATATACTGCATGTATGCATGCATGCATGCATGCATATATATGCAGCATAGTTAAAATTTATTATTGGTTCATAATATCAAAAACCAATTAGTTACAAAAAATTTTTGATAAATTTATATTAGTTAACTTATGTATAAAAAGTAGCTTGAATTCTTAATAATTTTCATAAAATCAAATTAAATTGAAATGTGCATTTCTATTTAATTTTCTAAAACTATTAATCTTAACTCCTACTCTAAAAAATGTATATAAAAAAATTTATTTTTCAATGGCTTGTATTTTATTTTAATCCAATTTCAAAGTGTGAAAATTGAAACAGATATATAACTTTATTTTTTTATTTGTGCTAATTTATTTAAAAATTTATACTAACCTACTTAATAAATTATATTATATATTAAAGTTTTTATTTGAATTAATATAATTAAAAAAAAATATTGTGCATGAGTATTATAATTATTTTTTTCAAAATATGAATTTAAAATTTGGCAAAGTTTACAAATAAATAATATGCACAAGATAAAATCTGTGTTATGAATTAAATAAAATCCACTATAATCATCATGCAAAAATAAAACTTGCTTTATATCATAAAACAAAAATCAAAAATATATAATTTATTCTAACCAATATATTACTAGCTCACAACTAGAAATGTTCATACTTTGAAACCCAACCAAACACTATTTTAAAGCACATAAATATTTATTATGTTTGTTTAAACATGTTAGTTTAAGACATTGAATTCAATAAATACTTGCTCATAAGTTCAATTTCAAACTCTACTGAGCTTTATTTTATATAATTAAATTCAAGTGATTGAAAAACTTGTGTTTAGGGATTAACAGAGCAGAATCATATAGTAATTATTATTTTTTATTTTTATTTTATTTTTTTTTTTGTATGGGCATTTTGGTATATAAATTGTTAAACCATGCACATGCATAATGCATACATGCATGCATCCATGTGCATGGTGCCTATCTCTGATTACATCTCTTTAATTGCTCCAAATTCCAATGCAATTTAATTTAAATTATCAATACAACTATACAAAACTTTCTAACTACAAATCTTTTTAATAATAATAACAATAATAATAACAATATTCTTTATTTACAAATCTTACAAAAACTGCTATACTACTTTTTCTCAACTAATACCTCTAATACTAACTATATTTACTAGATTATTCAAGGTCTCTACCCAAAGCAAATCCTAAATAACTTTAAATAATTTCTAATCTAAACACTTAAACATTTTGTATCTATTTCTTTGAATCCTTATTTATTTGGTTTAAAAATACAATATAGAAATCATACAATAAAAAACAACAATAATAGAAATAATTAAGAGATATAACAACTAATGTAAAAAGACTTAAATATATATTATTTATTTTACTATATAAGGCCATATAAAGTTAATTTTTTGGTTCTTATAACATGAGACAAAAAAAATGACCTGGCCGGCCGGACTTTTATTTAAAAATTTTTAAAATTTTTAAATTATAAAATTTAAATTTTAAAAATAATAACCCAGCATTGTAGTATTAAATAAAGTAATGACCCGCTTTATTTAAAAATTTTATATATAAAAATTTTAAAATTTTTAAAAAAATTTTTTTGAAATCCCACCTCGCTATTAAAACATATAAAAAAATTTTTTCAAAAAATTTTCAAATTATGACCCAGCCGGGTTATGAGAACCAAAAAATTAAGTTTATATGGCCTAATACTTTAACTATATATAATATTACTAACATATCAACAAATATAATTAACTATGATCATTATATTTATAATTGGCTCTCTTCTAATTTATTTTCGCTTATAACTTTATTATTATTTACTATTCTATAAGGTTTTCTCTTATCTAATTCACTTTTAAAATCTTTATTAATCTTGTATTACCTTTAGATTTAAAAGTTAGATAAAATAGAGATATAGTATCACACTAGGTATCTAAAGTTTTAGTAGCACAAGTGAATTAGAATTCTTTAACAAATCTTAACTATGCATTATGATATCCAAATATTGTATCAAGTTATTTTATATCTTAATAAAGCTTCTAATATTGGTACAAAAAAATATATATATAAATTTACCTTTTTAGATTTTTCTCTACTATTATAGTATCAAATTACCATGCTGAATAACCATAAAGAATACACGTTACTCTGGTTATATTGACATTCACCAGCAATGAAAAAATTGTCAATATATCTAGATGTCAGTTTAATAAGCATCTCTATCTATACTGACATTATATTGATACTGCATAGATATGTTAGCTTAGGCAGAGATAATTTTTTTGTTTTCACCAAGCTTATACTAAGAATAATAAACTTAGCAAATTTATTTTTTTTTTTTTTAAATTTATTTGTTTTATGTTTAGCATAAAATAAATTCATCATATATTTGTATAAAATGATGAAATGAATTTATTTTATGCTATTGTTTCATGCTAAGCTTAGTGTAAAGCAAATTTAAAAATTAATTTGATTGGTACACCTATAACGACAATCAGTTTATAAAATTGTTGCTATATCTAGCAATAAAAATTATCTTAAATAATTTTTTAATACTAAAATTGTCGGTATGTCGTTATAATCAATATCTCTTATAATTGTTGGTATAACCAATAAATTTTTAACATTATAGATTTTTTTTTTTTGAAAAAGTGTCGATATAACCAGCTGTTGATTAATCCAGCTGTCAGTATAATCAGAGTGATGTGTACTATTGAAAACTACAAGAATTTTATTAAAATGCTACAAAAGTAATTACAAAAATACTATCAAATCTCTATATCTAACAAGAATGCTATATAATTACTACAAAAACTAAAAAATACCAAAAAAACTCTAGAGAAACTATGAGATCAGAAATGTTTTTAATACCAAAATAAATAAAAAAGCAAAAAAGAGTAACAAAAAAAACTACTTAAATGCTTATAATTGTTAATCTTCTGTAGATTACCCAAAAGTATATAATAAAGCTAAGAAATAAAGATCTAAATAAGAAAATTATTAAACTTAAAAATAAAATAAAAAATATATTATCATTTTATATATATTGAAGAATCTAAAGTCATATAACAAAAAAAATAGTATACAGAATTTTTTTAGTTTTTAGTATAGTACTATATAAAAAGTGCATAAAACCTCTGTTGCTATTGTACAACTGTGCAAATATAGGTACACAGTATTATAGACAAAAATGCTATAATTATGTTTTTAATAATTTTGATATAAATATATCAAAAGCATAGTTTTAGTTATTACTAAACATAGAAGATAAGTTCTACATTTAACTCTGAACAATAAATATTTGTTTATATAAAATTTTACATAGCTAGCCAATCGTTTTTTATAGATATCTCAGCTTCTATTAGGCTAATTTTAATAATCTCACTATATTTAGATTCATTATAATGAGCTCTACAACTTTCAATTAATTAACAAATCTTGTTAGCTTAGTAAAAAAAATAGTTTTTCTTAGATAATCATAGCATTTCTGCCATAAGTGATTTATATAGTAATTTTTATCATATTATACTATAATTATACTTTAATTGACTAGCAAATTATCAATTAAATAAAACGATTTAATATTTTAAAAAACTATAATTCTAATCTTTAATTTTAATTTAATTTAGTTATGCTACAACTTTTATTTACTCATATTTTTGTAATACTAATACAATATATACTGCATCTACTCTAGATTAACTATCAAAAATCAAAGTGCAAACCACTTAGTTATTATAAAACATATCTAAATATAATTTGCTATATCAAACTTTTCTTATTGTAACATATTTCTTAGTAGACTTAAAGTATTCAAATCACTAAATAAAGTTTGCCATTTATCATAACTATCTATTTTTAACCCTTTTCTTGAAACTTCTCAAGTAGCAAAATAAAAGAATCAAATATAAAAAGTAAAAGAAAAATAAAAAGATGAAAATTTATACTATCTAAACAAGAAAACAAAATAATACAAAATAAACATGAAAAGAAAAAAGAGAAAATAAAAAAGTAAATAGCTATAATAGTACTATTTATACCTATACCAGATAATAAAAATTATATAATACTATACAAAAAAAAGCTTTACTTAAATATTTATATACATATATGAGAAAAAAGAAAAAAAAACTATGCACTAGATTAATGCACAGCATTGTGTATCCAAAATGCACTAAAATCTAATTTTATTTTTTGATGTGACACAAGTCAAAACAATATAATATATCAAAAATGTAACTATTATATGTATACAGACAAATACCAAATACAGCAGTGATATATATTAGAAGTCTGGAACCCCATTGGATGTCCAAATTCTTTCAGAGGTCTAGCAGTTTCAATGGGAATTCCTATTGGAAGATTTTTTCCATTGGAACCTATATTATTGTCCTATTAAAATATGTTGATACCAAATAACATTAACCAATAAGAATGTATATATTTTTACGTGTTATTGTATAAAATTTCTATGATTATTATTAGATCTGTATAAAATTTATTTCTGCTTTGAATTTGAAACTGGTTTAACTTTTAGAATTAACAAATTACATATAGGTGCGAAGTAATACTCGTACCATTACAATAAAAGTAAGGCCTTTTTAAAATGGCATATATATGTAGATACGTCTTTAAAATAGCACCTTATATAGATGCCCAAAATCGTATGTATTTAATACAATATGCCTGTATAGCCCAAGATAAAAAAATATTTAAGCAATCTATACAGCCTTCATACGTACATATATGCATATTGTAACATAGTAAATTAGGTTATATTATGCCAGTATAAATACAAGGTTGCTTTAAAAATCTTAGATTGGAAATTTGATTTTTTTGCAATAATATACATAAGTGTACGTACTTGAATTAGTGTATAGGTTAATTATAAAATCAAATAATGCACAAATGACATTATTTTGCGCTTCACTTATCCGGCATTTTTATTTATTTCAATCTGAAGATAGGCTTTTTACTGCATTATAGTATCAATTATTAGCATATACTCGCATAATTTTAGCCTATTCAACTATCTTATATATGTGTAAGATATTATTTGAGTATACAAGAATGAAAATTAGAAAATAGAATTTATGATTGATTAAATTTTATTTCCTTTTATGTACTCATTTATTATGCCTCAAAATTAGAGCTATAGTTTTCATTTAAATTATTAATTATCATGAAAAAAATTAAAAAAAATAAATATAAATTTAACTATAGTAAAACAATGAATATAGCTAATACAGTACATATATATATTAAATAGTTTTTTTTTCATTGGAAGTTACTAGAAGTCATTGGAAGCTCTATCCAAGCAATAAAAATCTTCACCGGAACAGTCCAGTAAACATCTGATCACTGGAAGTAAATTTGCTTCCAATTCCATCCAGTTAAGTCCAATAGCATCCAGTTTCAGTGATATCCACTGAAATGGTCTAGTGGACAACACTAAAATACAAAAATTACATTTTTGATATTACTATTAGGGGGCTGGTAATTGTACTTGGTATTTATACACCCAGCTCGGATTCCAACCCTTCCGACCTAGTTCGTATAATGTAGTATAAACAAAGATTACATGGCTTTTGGATTCTGGCATTTTAACCAATAGTTAAATTACACAAAATTTAGGTCATGTGATCTGTATAATAATAAAAGCCAATCAAAATTTGAACCTAAAGTAGAATTTGGAGCAGTATCTAATTTGGCGCACTAATGATAACTTATGAAATATTAATCAAAATCACATGATTTTGGTACTATTCGATTTGTCTTATCGAGATAAATTGAATAGTACACTCCTCTGATATTGATCACCGAATTTTTGATAATCACGTTACCTACTAACGATCGTAGCTATATATACAACTTTTTTTTTAATAAGAAAATTAAACATGGTGTAGTAAGTAAAGTTGTACAGAATAACGATTTGCATGTACTCTAAAATTTTTAGGAATTTTAGATAAAATTTTATTAAGTCATATTTAGCATTTTTGATCAAAAAAACAAAAATTAAAAAATTTTATATTAGGTCGACGTATTTTAAAACCCTATTATAAATAATAGTTGGTTTTAAAATATGTCATTCTCCATACCTAACGGCATATAGGATTAAATTTTCATAGAGCAATTCAAAAAATTTCTCATAAAAATTTTGAGTTTAATTAAAATTTTTGACAAATAAAAAGTTGCAATTTTCGTACCTTAAAATTCGATATAGTAAAACATTATAAAATTTGTATTAGAATAGCTTAAAAAAATAATCATATATGTATTAAATAATAAATACTTAAATACTTTATTTTGGGAGATTTTTAATAAAAATTTTATAATGTTCTACTATATCAAATTTTAAGGTACGAAAATTGCAACTTTTTATTTGTCAAAAATTTTAATTAACCTCAAAAATTTTATGAGAAATTTTTTGAATTGCTTTATGAAAATTTAATCCTACATGCCGTTAGGTATGGAGAATAACATATTTTAAAACCAACTATTATTTATAATAGGGTTTTAAAATGCGTCGACCTAATATAAAATTTTTTAATTTTCGGTTTTTTGATTAAAAATACTAAATACGACTTAATAAAATTTTATCTAAAATTCCTAAAAATTTTAAAGTACATGCAAATCATTATTCTGTACAACTTTACTTGCTACGCCATGTTTAATTTTCTCATTTAAAAAAAGTTGTATATATGGCTACGATTGTCAGTAGGTAACATGATTATCAAAAATCTGGTGATCAATGTCAGGGGAGTGTACCAAAATCATATGATTCTGACTAAATATTGTCATTTAAGGGGGCTTTCGAAAATTAGCTAATTTTAGGAGGGTGGGTAGGTTAGCTGAAGTATCAGGTATAATTTCAGCCAAATTTTTATAATTTTGGCCAAAGTTACAAAATTATTTTTAATCAAAATTATAGATTTATTAACAATATTTAATAATTGTGACAGATTAAAATGAAATCAGATTAATATGAAACTAGGGACCTCTCTTGCTTACCTTTAAAGCTTATAAAACCCACATATACTCGTTTATTAATAACCCTAACCCTAAACCCTAACCCTAATGCTAAAAAAACCTCTAAAAATATTTCCTAAAAAATTTTAAAATTTTGCTTAAAAAATAGAAAATTTTCATTTTAATCTAATTTCATTTTAATCTGTCACAATAATTAATAACTTTTAATTTACTGGATCAAATTTAATAATTTAACTATCAAAATGATCCTCTCAATAAGAAAATTCTAGCAAGCCAAAATCATTAAAATCTAATTACTGTATCCTAAAATCAAAATAGATATACAGTCAGACCTCTCTAAATGCATAGCGTCGGGACCATAGTAAAAATTTTCAAAAATATGCATTTAGAGAGTTAAAAATCTATAAGTGTTATATTAAGTTGGGCTGAAAAAAAGGCATGCATTTAGGGAAATTTTATTTAGATATGCATTAGGAAGGTTGCATTTAGGAAGGTCCAACTATATAATACTATAAAAGTTTTATAATTTATTAAAAAATTATAAACCATTTATAGAAACACAAATTTATTCTAATATCTGGATCCTGTAATTGGATTTTTATGATTTTGGGCTTACTAAAATCCTCTTATTAAGCTGATTATTTTAGTAGTTAAATTATTAAAATTGGCCCAGTATATCAAAAGTTATTAACAATTAAAAACTAATTTTCAATTGTTAATAACTTTTGATCTACTGGGCCAATTTCGATGATTCAACTACCAAAATGATCAGCTTAATGAGAGGATTCTAGCAAGTCTAAAATTATAAAAATCCAATTACATAATTCAGAGATTGGAATAAATTTGTGTTACTATAAATAGTTTATAATTTTTTAATAAATTATAAAACTTTTATAGTAAAACAAATCTATTTTGATTTTAGGATCTAGTGATTATATTTTAATGATTTCGAGCTTGCTAGAATTCTCTCATTGAGTTGATCATTTTGGTAGTTGAATCATTGAAATTGGCCCAGTAGATCAAAAGTTATTAACAATTGAAAATTAATTTTTAATTGTTAATAACATTTGATCTACTGGGCAAATTTCAATAATTTAACTACCAAAATGATCAGCTCAGTGAGAGGATTCTAGCAAGCCAAAAGCATAAAATCCAATCACAGAATCCTGAAATTAGAATAAATTTGTGTTTCTATAAGTGGTTTATAATTTTTTAATAAATTATAAAACTTCTATAATAATACAAATTTATTCTGATCTTAGGATCCAGTGATTAGATTTTAATGATTTTGGGCTTGCTAGAATTCTCTCATTAAGAGGATCATTTTGGTAGTTAGATTATCAAAATTGGCCCAGTAGATCAAAAGTTATTTACTATTAAATATTATATTTAACTTTTTAATAATCATAAAATCTGATTGGCTGATTGGGGTATCAGGTAGGAGTGTGTAAGATAGGGGTGAGGTGGGCTCATAGTAAAAAAAAATTAGCTAATTTTTGGAAGCCCCCTAACCAAAATAACCTACATATGGGGGTGAGTCAGTAGAAAAGGAACAAATTTTTTCTAAGTAAAAGTTTTCATGACTTTAAGCTTAAATATCTTAACAACTATCTTAATAAATTTAATAAATTTTTTATTTTAATTCTATATAATTCCAAGATTAAAATAAAAACATTTTTAGCAAATTTAATTAAATAGTTGTTAAGATATTTTAATTTAAAAATTAAAAAAATTTTACTAAAAATGATTTGACCCTTTTTTTACTAACTTACTCTCATATATATAATCCTTGAAAATTAGTACAAAATCATGAATAAATTTTGATAGACCAGTCCGTTTTTAATGATTTTACTACCAAAGTGTCCACCTTGAAGAGACAGTTCCAACGAGCCCAAAATTGTTAAAATCCAATTATGGGATCACAAGATTTTTAAGTTTTTGGATAAAAATTAATAAGTTAACTAATCTAATTTTCATCAAAAATAATAAGAAAATCTTTAACAATTTTGTGATCCTGTAATTAGATTTTGACGTTTTTGGGCTTGTTGAAATCATCTCTTCAAGGCGGTCAGTTTGATAGCAAAACCATCAAAATGGACCAGTCTGTTAAAAGTTATCTACGATTTTATGTTAATTTCAAAATTTGCTTTATACAGGTTATTTTGGTTAAATGATGATATTTTGTGAACTATCAATCAGAATCATATAATTTTAGTACCATTCAACTCATCTCATCATAACGAATCAAATGGTACCAAAATTGTGTAATTTTGATCAATAGTTCACAAGATTTTATTAGAGATCTTTAGTGTGTCAAATTAGACACTGCGCCAAAATTGGACTGTGTTTTTGGATAAACTTTAAAAAGTGATATTTTGTGACTGAGTGATCAGATTCAAGTAATTTTGATACTATTTAATTCATCTTGATAAGAAGAATCGAATAGTACCAAAATCATCTGAATCTGCACTTGATCATGAGATATCACTTTTTAAAGTTTATCCAAAACTACAGTCCAATTTTGGCGCAGTGTTTAATTTGGCGCACTAAAGATCTCTAATAGTATCTTGTGAACCATTAGGAACGTGTCAAATATTAGCTGAGATCAACTTACTATAGAGCCCACCCCTCCTCCCCTCCTGAGAAATTTAGTTATTCTGATTGGTTATATGTGTATATTTAGACCTGAAATTTTGTCTACCTCCCTTCTACCCTACGATATCAGCTGATATTTGATACTTCCCTTAATCAAAATTACACGATTTTTGTACTATTTGATTTATCATGATGAGACGAGTCAGATAGTACTAAAATCATGTGATTTTGATCGATAGTTCACAAGATATCATCATTTAACCAAAATATCCTGTATAAAGCAAATTTTGAAATTAATATAAAATTGTAGATAACTAACTTCTGATAGACTGGTCCATTTTTGACGATTTTGCTACCAAACTGACTGCCTTGAAGAGATGATTCCAACAAGCCCAAAATCGGTAAAATCCAATTACGGTATCACAAAATCGTTAAAGATTTTCTTATTATTTTTGATGAAAATTAGTTAAACTTATTAATTTTTATCAAAAAATCTTAATGATCTTGTAATTCCATGATTGGATTTTAATGATTTTGGGCTCGTTGGAACTGTCTCTTTAAGGCAAACATTTTGGTAGTAAAATCATCAAAAACGAACTGGTCTATCAAAATTTATTCATGATTTTGTGCTAATTTTTAAAGATTATATGTATGCAGGTTAAATTGGTTAAATAACAATATCTTGTGAACTACCGTAGGTTTCCGAAAATAAGCTACCTCCAAAAGAAGCTACCCTCAGATTTTCAGAAAAATTTTTAAAAAAATCGTTAACAGTCGCTACATATAAAACTTTTTTTATTATGTAAACTTCAAAAGTCGAATAAGTAAAGTTGTTCAGCGTAACGAAATACACTTATAGTAAAAATTTCATGGCATTTGGACAACTTTTTATTAGTACGTTTTTCAATTTTTTGAAAAATTTAACAATCTGAAAATAAGCTACCCCACGATTTTTTGTGTAACTTTTTGGCCAAAAAGGGTAGCTTATTTTCGGACAAATACGGTATCAGTTAGAATTATTTGATTTTGGTACCATTCGATTTGTCTTGGTGAGATAAATCGAATGGTACCAAAATTATGTGATTCTGATCAACAATTCATAAGATATCGTTAGTGCACCAAATTAGATACTGCTTCAAATTTTACTTCAGAATCAAATTTTGATTGGCTTTATTATTATAAAGATCACGTGACTTAAACTTTGTGTAATCTAACTATTGGTCAAAATGCCAGAATCCAAAAGTCATATAATCTTTGTTTGTACTACATTACATGGACTAGATCGGAAGGGTTGGAATCCGGGCTGAGGGGTATAAATACTAATTTTGGGGTACAATTACCAGCCTCCTTACTATTATTGATGCATTAAAAATGTAACTTATATATTACTTTATATAAATATATAAAGTTCTCTGCTACGCTCTGAACAATAAAAACATTCTAGAAAGAATTTTTTTTTATGTTCAACGATCTTGTTTCTTTTTATTATTTGAGAAAGGGTAATACAATGCTACCACTGATTACTTTTAAAACTCTATCAAAAAGAAACTCTCCAAGTACTAGGTACCCAAAGCGATCCGCCATAACAACCTTTCGTCTCAAGTCAGAGCCGAACTTGCTCAAACTTTTGTATAATGTATACCCAACTATCACTGACACTAGCGTTGTATGCCATATCAAGACCTTTTTTTCTTTCCTTTAAATTTTTCCTTTTTTACAAAGGACATGAAACAGGGGAAAAGTAAAAACAGACAAAATAGAAAACGAATACAAAAAGGAAGTAAAAAAGGTGAAAAAGAAAAAACAAAAGAAAAGAAAAGAAAACGACAAAAAGAAAAAACAAAAGAGAAAAGAAAAACAAATCTAAATAATAGTATAATCGAAGCCTATACTATGCTCATAAAAATTACATAGTATTAACTAATATCTCATTACTGTATTTAAAGTAAAACTATAAGGAAAAAACTAAACCAAGAGGTTGAGATATGCCAATCAAAACTTTTCTAAAAACTCTCTATAGATGTCTGTCAATCATTGCGATACACGTGAACACGTCGGCAGCTTGTGTTGTAATTTCTCATGACTTCTTGTGACTTGAGTTTCCATTTTGGGATGGATAAACAATGTCAATCTTTTGGAGAGGGTATGCCGAAATTCCCACTTTTTGGTAAAAATTTTGCGAAAACCCGTATGGGAGGCTGAAAAACCAACATAGAAAAATTGTGAGAGTTTGCAAAGTATAATAGTATAGAAAACCAGGAGCTTGCTTCCACTGATGCTTCTACAAGTTCTTGACATGTACTTCCGGTATTTACTAACTACTTGTTCGATAGTTCTGTAGACTTCCACCAGGGAGCCAAAAACCCAAAGGGAGTTCTTTTTCAACTCTATTTTAGTTCTCCAAATAATCCGATGACTCATCAAGCTTAAGACTACTAGTCCTAGTTGCTACAAGAAAAGTTTTGTGTATTATTTTCTATACTAACTAAACACTTGGTTGCAGGTCCGTTCAGTGATTGTTAGTTTGAGGAATCGTCAGAAAGATAAACTTACAATATTGGATTCTATGTCTAGAAAGAATTTTTATTTTAAATTTTTTTTTCAAAACATCTTATTGTTACTTATTGTTAATCTTAGAGGACCCAATTTCACTTGTAATTTGATTCTAATTTGTTAAGTACATTTTCAATTTAGAAGAAGCAAATACTACTAATCTTTAGAAAAGATAAACTAAAATATCCACTTTTTTAAAATTTTGAAAGTTCAAAGAGACACTAAAAAAAGTACCAAAACAAAAAAAATTTGTAAATTAAACTGTATAGAATAGTATATTTGACCAGATCTCTACTTCTATTTTTAATATCCTTAATATCCATAGAACTTAACAAAGCTCTAAAATTTCTCTATTACTGCTCTGCTTAATAGTACCATAACCTGCCAAGGTACTTTATTTAAAATTTTGCTAGTTTTTTTTATCTCCATTTTAGGTACAAAATATTTAGTAAATGGAATTTGTATCCAATAGCAGCTTGGTAAAATTTTGTAATATTTAGATATACTAACTATATAGTTTTTTATAGGTTAGTTTTCTTGAAAATTTGGTATAAAGAATTATTAAAAAAAGTTTTGACTATAATTTTATTTTATTTTTAATTAAAATTAGATTTAATTTATAATTTTTTTTGACTTTAATTTGGTAATTATATTATATTTTGTTATACTACTTTTGGTTTTAAAAACCTTAAAACTAGAATATAACTTGTTTAATTGCTATAAACATCTATCTTGTAACCTGTTAAAATAGATTTTATCTCACTATGTACTATAGTTAATTATAACTCTTAAATAATAGATCACTAGCTAAATTTATGGTTTGTCGTGACTATCTTTTTTTTTAAACTTTTTTTATCTAGATTTTAGCAGAACAGTTATTTGTAAATAAATAAAACTAACAAAGATCTACAATAGTAGTATTAAAAAGTTAAAAAATGAAATGAAAAAAAGAATAAAAAAAAATAGAAGCAAACTATACAATCTAAATAAAATCTAAAAAATAATAATAGACAAAATAAAAAAAGCAAAAAAAAATATAGTCTAATATAAGGGGAATCGGGTATTATAATAAATTCGGTATTGTAATGAATTTTGGTTATCTCATAGAATAATGATCAGAATTAAGTAATTTTTATATCACTCAATTCGTTTCAATAAGATGAACTGATTGGTGGTAAATCATTTAATTCTGATCACTAGATTACAAGTTATAACCATTTGTCTTTTGTTGAAATTTTTTTAAACTTTTTTCATATAGAATATATTTAGTCATATCTTGTAATCTAATGATCAAAATTAAATGAACCTATCGCCAGTGAAGAATTTCTCAAAAAAATTTTTTGTTCTTTGAAAACGAAATTTTTAATTTTATGTTCTCAAAAAAAATTTAATGTGTACTATAATATTTTTTTAAAGGGTTTTATTTTTTGGTGCACCCCTTATCACGTGATCATCATGATTGACATTCGGTAGTATTATATTTTAATTTATTAAAAATATAACAAATATGTACTAATGTAGTCATTTGAAATTTTTTTTTTATTTATATAGATTATCGCACGTAATAAAGGTTTTGAGCAGTTAACAAGAAAACCTATTATACCCCAACCCTAACACGAACCTAACAATAACGCGAACCTAACCCTAACCCTAACTAACCGCGCACAACTATACCGACGAATTCACAAATTCAGCAACGTACGTATAGTGTATAATACACCAGTGATGAAACCGAAATCACAATGATTACAATCGACTTTTTATACTTATCACCAATGCGTCGAATAAACAACGACATACAACAGAGAAAGCGACAAAATCCAAGTCTTTCCCAACAGTAACAATACTGACCACCAACGCAATAGACTTCAGTAGCCATGACAACAACGATGAAAGTGTTCATTGCCAATAACGACGACACAACGAGGTAATTTTGTAATGTAATCAGAAAAGCGATAAGCGACATCTCAAAGAAAGAAAAATAGTATTATCACATGCAAAAAACAATACACAAAGAAGCAAAAAAAATCCTTTCCGGAATCCCAAGAAAGTTCAAAAACGCCCATAACAAGACCTAGAAAACGAAGAGAAAACATTCCATAATCCAAAACAACAAAAATAATGAAAAAACGAATCATACATTCAAGGAAAAGGGAAACTCCAAAACCTCTTAACCAGCCTGAAAAAAAAAGACACGTTAGTAACAATTCGCAAATCTAAAAAACTGAACAACTACTAATACAATAAAACTATACCAACAAGACAGCAATTCACAAGGCACTAGTGAGCGACGAAACGAAAACGCTCTTAACAAGTCTAGAAAAAAGACGTGTTAGCAACAATTCATGAACCTAAAAATTAAAACAACTACTAATACAATAAAACCATACGTTCCGGCAACTATCAAATTACGTATTTTAACCAACAAGACAGCAATTCACAAGGCACTAGCGAGCAACGAAATGAAAACGCCCTTAACAAGTCTAGAAAAAAAGATAGCAACAATTCACGAACCTAAATACTGAAACAACTACTAATACAATAAAATCATACATCCTAGCAACTATCAAATTACATATTTCAACCAACAAGACAGAATTCACAAGGCACTAGCGAGTGGCGAAACGAAAACGCTCTTAACAAGCCTAGAAAAAGACGCGTTAGTACAATTCACGAACCTAAAAACTGAAACAACTACTAATACAATAAAACCATACGTCCCGTATTATGCATTTCAACCAAAAAGACAGCAATTTACAAGGCATCAGCAAGTGACGAAATGAAACGAAGACACTAAAACGACAAAATGACAAGATACCAACAAGCAACGAAACGAAATGAAAGACGCTAAAATGCAAAACGACGATGAAAATATTCCAGCTTAATCCGTATAACAACATAAACTGTTGGAAAATGTATTACAATATTAGTAACGAATATAAAAAAAAAAAATACTTATCTGATGATCATTATTTATATCCCGTGATCAGGGGTGCATCATGGTGCAGGTGCACCAAAATATAATTCCCTTTTTTAAAAATAAAATTTTTAAAATTATATAATATTCATAATAAATTTATTTATTATAATTTTTAAAACAAAAATATTATATTTGCTTAAATATCTATAATTGAAAATGAGAAGACCTAGCCCAAAAATCCTAAGCTTTTTGAAAATTAAATTTTTTATAAGAAGGACTATTAACTTTGATCATTAAAAGATAATTAAGAGTATCAATTCGCATTTTATTATGAACTTTTGTCTTAATTAAATTTTGTTGTAAAAAAATTCACTCAGTAAGGGAAGTACAGTAAATTACGTAATTAGGGTTTACATAGGTCCTGACCTCCTCCCTAGTGATAGGACTACTGACTAATCAAATTCTATAATATTTAAAAAAACTCAAAAACGTCTTTGATCTAAAAATAAGATACTCCACAATTGACAAAAGTCACTACATAGTAAAGTCTAAATTTTACTAAGCAAATCGATTAAAATTGCTTAAGTAAACTTATTTAGCAGGTCAAAATACACTTACTACAAAATTTTCTTAAGTATTGGAAAACTTTGATTAATTGACTTTTGATTTTTACGTTTGATGGAAATATTAAAATTTTTTAAAAAAATATATTCGATGAATGTAAAAATTAAAAGTCAATTAATAAAAAGTTCTTCAATACTTATGAAAATTTTGTAGTAAGTGTATTTTGATCTGCTGAATAAGTTTACTTAAGTGATTTTAAGCGATTTGCTTAGTAAAATTTAGATTTTACTATGTAGCAACTATCTGTGATTAACTAAAAAATCGATTTTATTTTAATATTATTGGTTATTTATACTATATATATATGGAGTGTCTTCAATTAAAAGGGCCCATTTTTACATATATTTTATTTTGAGATATTTGAGTTTAATTATTTGTTTTGATTTTCGGACTGATCCGGGATCAATCAAATTTCACGATATTGATTGGTTAAAGACGGCAGGTGACTATCGGGTAAACTCGTGACGTGTTGGCTCTACGCAGCCTCATGTAATTTTTCTTTTTACATTATCTTGATTTTTTATTATGTAATTCGACTTTCATTTATAATTAAAAAAAGTCAATCATGTCAAAATTTATATGAATTTAACGAAAACTCATTTTTCAAAAAAATGTAAAAATGGGCCCTTTTAATTGAAGACACCCCATATAGGACATGATAGATGGCGGACCCCCACTAAAAAATTATGTAATTTACTGCACTTCCCTTATTATTATTAATTTTATATATATCTTATGAGAACATAAATTATAAATTTTATGTTCTTAGCTTGTTCTCAAAAGAGAACATAATTTCTAATTGTAGTGTTCTCAAATTTTTTTGAATGTTCTTGAGAACATTGAAAACATTAAATATTCTTCACTGCTTATTGCTATTCGATTTGTCTCATCGAGACAAATCGAATAGTATAAAAATCATTCAGTTCTGACAACTGCATCACAAGATATCTTCAATTTGTTACAATACACTACCCTCTTAAATTTTGACTTTATGATATGATGTATAAAGTCAGTTATTACTGTTCAAAGCAGCTTTCTATATTACTATTTTTATATAAAATTTACTTGATATTATATACTGGCTTTAAACAAACAAATAAAATTTTTCTTTATAATAAAATAAAAAAGTTTTCATTTCAACAATTTTAACTTCATCATAATACCCTGATTCCCCTTATATAAAAAAAAACAAGAAAAAAAACTATATTAACAAATATTCTAAAAAAAATTTTACTAATTAATAGTTTTTTCAAACATCTTATATATTATTCATTGTTTATTTTATAAACTTGAAATTCATTTGTGATCTTGATTCTAATATAGTAGTCTGTTTTTTATAATTTTACCACCAAAATGACTGCCTTGAAAAGATGATTTCAACAAGCCCAAAATCGCAGAAATCCAATCATAGAATCACAGAATCATTAAAGTTTTATTATTATTTTGATGAAAAAAGATTAGTTTAACTAATTTAATTTTCATCAAAAGCTATACAAAAAACTAAGTGATTCCATAATCCTATAATTGGATTTTAGCGATTCTGGGCTTGATAGAATTGCCTCTTCAAGGCAATTATTTTGGTAATAAAATTATAAAAATTGGACTACCAGTAGTCTATTATGATTTTATGTTAATTTTAAAATTTGTCTTGCGCAGCTTATTTTGGTTAAATTATAATATATTGAGTATTAGCCAAAATCATATGATTTTGGTACCATTCGATTCATCTCAATGAGACGAATTAAATAGTAACAAAATTATTTGATTCTAATCAATAGATTTCAATAGATCATAAAAAATAGTATGTGCGCCATAATTGGTATATATGTTATAATTTATCTTTTTTAATTTGTATATTGTAATTAATGATATTTTATAATCTAGTAATTAGAATTGAACAATTTTGGTACTATATGATTTATCTTGATAAGACGAATCAATTAGTATCAAAATCATTTAATTCTAATTGATATATCATGTATTATTAGCTAAAATACTTAACTGAGCCATAATATCTATATTTACTTTATAAAAAAAAATTTTTATTAGATATTTATAATTGCAAAACATTAATTTAAAATAATAAATATTGACTTGTAATTTTTTTTTATATTTAAAATAAGGTCGTGTCTCAAACTTTCATTAGTATAGTTATCATTACAATATCCATGCCTATTATATTGATTCCTACAACTATTAAGTACCAAAACTTGGACTATTTTATCTATGACCTAAACCTACCAGAGCATCCTATATATCCACTCATATACTCTATCTGGTTTTTGTATATATTGCTTGTCCTCTAGTAGTATTTGTAGTGCTGCTGCTACCAGGTTCGTATCTCAAGCCATCTCTTAAATGCTACCGTAACCTGGCCCATATTTCAAGTTACTACCTTCCTACTAGTATCTANTCGTATCTCAAGCCATCTCTTAAATGCTACCGTAACCTGGCCCATATTTCAAGTTACTACCTTCCTACTAGTATCTATAGCATTATGCATGTCCTTGCAAAGTTCACCAACTTCAGTACTTCTTTCTATTCCTCTTCCAGTTTTCTTCCAGTTGCATTCCTTACTTCTACTCGTTTTCTTTACCCTAGTTATATTCCTACTTCCAATTCAAAGACCTGGAAGGATCGGTCTGCTAGGCTTTATGTGCTTAAGGTCTCTCTCCCCTTGGTACATGTTTCCGAAACATATGTCCTTTTCCTCTGGTACAACTCTAGCAGCCTGATTGGTAAGGCCCTGCCATAAGCCCTTTTGTTATAAGTCTGCTTCCAATCAGTTCACTTTTGTTCAGTCCATTTCTGGTCGGTCCCCATCTAATTATTATTCAAATACCGGTGAAGCTGACTACCTTTTTGTTCGGGTCTTGTCAAGCATACTTCCTTTTTCTGCGACTTCTGGAGAATCTTTATATGTCTTGCATGTATAACTGCTGCCAAGCTCCCAAAATGTTTATTGTTATTACAAAAATCCAATGTACTCTTGGTGTTACCCAGGTTACAGATCTACTGATCCGGCTTGGTTTTCCAGTCCAGGTTGCTATAATACAGATATAATTTTTAAAAACGTCTCTAGTGGGATTTGAACTTTATACCTATAATTACTACTACTTGGAGATAACAACTTATCCAACTTACTAAGTCGCCACACCCAATATCGACTTGTAATTTAAGTTGTAATTAGTGCTTCTACAAACTGGACTCGAACAGACTTTAGTCAAGTTTGAGTCTGGTCTGATTTTTGGACCGAACTCAAACTATTATATTTAGACTTTATAGTCAAGTCTGAGTCTGGTCTGGGTCTGGTCCGAAGTCTGTCGACTGGTTTGAGTCCAAATATAATTATATGTATTTTTGGCGCTGAACAAGTTTACTTAGTACATTTTGTAAGAATTAATTAGTAAAATTTTATGAATCATAAAATTTTATAGAATTTTATTAATAAAATTCTAAAAAATCTTATAATT
>QKWP01000019.1:524116-551964 GCA_003550325.1 Gigaspora rosea | reverse complement strand
TTTAAAAAATTTTTAAACTTTAATATTAAATAAAATTTGAACCAATGATCCGGTTTGGATGATTTTACTACCAAAATGTTCATCTCAATAAGATGATTCCAACGAGCCTAAAATCGTCAAAATCCAATTTCTGGATCCCAAGATCGTTATAAATTTGTATTGCTTTAATTATATTAGTTTTGTATATATTAAAAATTATTATTAAAGATCTTATAAACTTTAACATTGGATAACTTGTGAACCAGCAATCCGTTTTTGATGATTTTACTACCAAAATGCTCGTCTCAGTGAGACGATTCTAATGAACCCAAAATCGTTAAATTCTGATTACGGGATCCCAAAATCGTTATATATTTGTGTTATTTTAATATAAAATATATTAAATCAATTAAAAATAACACAAATCTATAACGATCTTGGGATCCCGTGATCAGAATTTAATGATTTTAGATTCATTAGAATCGTCTCATTGAGACGAGCATTTTGGTAGTAAAATCATCTAAAACGGATTGCTGGTTCACAAGTTATTCAATGTTAAAGTTTATAAGATCTTTAATAATAATTTTTAATACATACAAAACTAATATAATTAAAGCAATACAAATTTATAACGATCTTGGGTTCCAGTAATTGGATTTTGACGATTTTAGGCTCGTTGAAATCGTCTCATTGAGACGAACATTTTGGTAGTAAAATCATCCAAAACGGATCATTGGTTCAAACTTTATTTAATATTAAATTTTAAAAATTTTTTAAAATTTTAAAAAATTTTAAAAAATTTTAGCCAATCAAAAGTTATCTACTATTAGGACCTGATAATTGCCAGTCCCCCTACCCTAAAAAATCAGGTGATAAATGGCGCTCCCCTAACAAAAAAAATTCCTTGCAAAATTTTACTATAAAGCCTCCTTTCTCGCCTACACACTTTTCTAACCTCACCCTAACCCTAACTAACAAAAAAAAAAGGTTTTATTTTGGTTGTTTTGATTTTACATTACACCAAATCATATGAGGTGCGCTACAGCGCACATGCGCAAAAATATTAAATTCTTATTTTTACTATAATCAAAAAAGCTAGCTTTATAACTGTTAAAATTTAGTCTATATTGGCTTAATAAAATTTTTAATATTGATTTATTTTTACTCTCTTAAATTGAATTTACTATAAATTTTCTATTAGTTTATTATTAAGAAAAAAACTATTGTACCCCACATGTATGTACACGGGTACTAATTACTGTAATTAATTTGCAAATCTGCATAAAATATAAACTATAGACCAAAATTAAACCTGATTTAAGATTAGGATTAGGGTTAGCTTTGGAAGGGTTAGCTTTGGAATTGGAAGGGGTTATAGTTTATATAAAATTTTGCAAAGAATTTTTTTTGTTAAAGCCCGAAAAGTGGTTTCATAAGCAAAATTTTAAGTTATTATATGCGTCACTTGGACACTTTTTGGACATTTTGGACATTTTTTCAAATTAAAATTACTTAAAATTTTATTAAGATAATCTATTTTAATTTTTTTACCAATGAGTTCAGCACCTAAAAAAATATATAATTATATTTTTTTAAATTACTTTATTGATTAGTTAAACATGGGACATAGGCTTGGACGATTTTGGACAATCTTGGACGTTGGACAAAAAACATAGTATGAACATGTCCAAGTGACAACACTGATCATATGTACTTGTGTTTATATACTAGTGTACAAATAGTAATTGCCTACTATTAATTTACTATAAATTTTATAAGTAAATTTAACAATTTTTGAATTTGTACTGACCTTATAAAAATCTATTAATTTTATTTTAATAATTTTTTATATATTTTTAGGGGTTTAATTTATAGTGCTATAGCACTGTAGTGCTAGGCATTTTAACCAATTAAAATTTAAGATTAGGTGTAACATGTAGATCAGGTTTGTATAACAAAAATAAAGAAATTTTTAAAAAATTAATAATATTTTTAAATTTGGTCTAAAAAACTATCTTTTGGGCTCTAATAAAAAAATTCCTTGCAAAATTTTACTATAAACACTATCTAACCCTAACTTATTATCTTTACCCTTACCCTAATATTAAAGAAATTTATTTTGTTTTGTTAAAGGTTGTTTTGATTTACTTGTTACACCAATTTTGTTTATTACATATAGGGTAGCACTATAGTGCTATAGTACTATAATAATATTCCCATATTTTTATAATTAAATATAAATTAAAAATAATTTATATTTTTATTATTTTTATAATTATATTATAAGATTGTATTTTTAATAATTTTTTCTACTATACTAACTTTAGTATAGCAAATTCAGCAAAATATAAGTTTTGTTTAAAGTTAATTCATACAAAATTCTTATATATATAGATTTTATACTAAAATTTTGAATAAAAAAATATGGGTTAATATATGTACTCGAAGGTACATATACTCATACCTTTTGAGCATTAATAAAAAGATTTCCTTGAGCGATTTTATTATATAATAGCCTAAACCCAAACCCTAACATAATTCTTATCCTAACCCTAACCTAATATAAACAATATTAGCATTATTATTTTTGTATATAATTCTGTATGATCAAAATCATAGATACAAAAAATTTAATATACCCTATGGGTATTTTTATATTAATTCAAAAAATATTAGTATTAAATTACATTTTAGCAAAGTTTTTTTAAAAAAATTATTTTTTATTGTTGTAAAATAATTTTTTTAAACTATATTAAATTAGTACAAAGGGCTTATTAATACCTATTAATAATATTCTAATTTATATATAGATAAATAAAAACAAAATTTTTACTAATTTTCAACAGAATAGAATATTATTATTATTAATATTTCTTTATAAAGCTTAATTCGTGATTCATGAGAGATGGAAAGAATTACTATATATAAAAATGGGCAATTTAATAGTAAAAACAATTAATATCCATAATCTGAAGCTGGAATTAAAAATTTTCAATTCCTGTCAAGTTAACATCTTTTGTATTTCTAAAAAAACTTGTAAAAGCGATTTTTCTCTTTCTAATAGTAGTAAAATCATCAAAATTGGCCTTATAATTCGTGAGATATTCTTATTTTTGTCTTGTAGTTATATGAAATTTCTTTACAGATTTGCAAAGAAAATTTCATATAACCACAAAGACAAAAATAAGAATATCTCACGAACTATCGGGCCAATTTTGATGATTTTATTACTATTAGAAAGAGAAAAATCACATCTACAAGTTTTGTTAGAAATACAAAAGATATTAACTTGACAGGAATTGAGAAATTTCAATTCTGGCCCCAGATTATAGGTATTAATTGTTTTTATTATATTTAATATCCCTTCATGTATATATAGTATTACTATAGTAATTTTTTCCATCTTTCACGAATTACTAATTAAGTATAGTAAAGAAAAAAGACCAATTTATTATATTGCAAAAATAATTATATTATTATTAGTTGGCTTATAAATATATAATTTATTAGAATTCTAAAAAGTAATGAATATTCTAATTGAGCTATTTAGTTTTAAAAAAAGCTTTTATAGATAAAAAAAAATACAGTATTAAATAAAATTGTAATTTCAAACAGTTTTACTAGTAATAAGTCGCAATTTTAATTAAAAAATAAATTTTTTAAAATTTGTATAAATTTGACAAGCATTTAAGCTAAATAATAGAATATAAAATGATTTGTAATTTTTTTTTAAACTTAATATTAAGATAATAAAATATTACATGGCACAGGGGCATAAGGCATGCCCATGGCGTGCTTCAAGACAAAAGGCATTCCCTTGTCATGTGATATATAAAGTGTATTTTAATTGGTAATAGGGTCAGATAAAGGTAGAAACGTAGATATTAAATCAATATTTAAGGTTTTTATAAAGCCGCGAATTATATATCAATCACATGATTTAAGAAGGGTAATTTTTTCCCGTGCCCCAAACCCTACAAATAGGTTTTAGATAACTTTTTAAATAATCAATAACCAAGTAATATATCTAGTTAGATATCTGATATATATTTATTATATACTAAATATATGTTATTTCTTAAATTAATTATTTTTTAAATAAACCAATAAAATCAAATACAGTAAAATCTTTGAAATCACGCGGCAGGGATGAAATTACAAATTTCGGCCCGAATTAAGCTTAATTCTGGTCAAGATTACCATGCCCGCTATTTTGAGTTTTACGGTACTTAAATTTTTTAAAGTCACCTGATATAATTTCCATTATATTATATAATACAAACTGCTAGATTGATTAGTTAGTAATCGGGGTAGATGAATTTTAATGATACTATATCTGATATGAATTTATATTATATAGGATAATAAAAACTATATATCGGGCGCTTTAACCCAGGTAAAAATAGAATTTCCCATTTTTATACTGTAACTCAAATAATATTTTAGCAATTATCCAATTAAACTAAATTATTCAAATTTTATATAATTATATAATTTAAATGAAAATTTTTTAGATTTTTTTGATACTACTTTTTTGCAACAGTAAAATTTGTACAGTATTTTAATTATAAGTTTGAATATCGGGATTTAAGAATTTAATTGCGTTGCAATATATAACTATTATTTTTTATTATTTTATAAAATCTATGATAAAGTTATTTACTGAATAAAATTAATTTGAATAACAGATAACTATAATTTATAGTATATAAATTAGTCGCTAAGAAGCAGAGTTTAGAAAACGAAATTAAAAAAATTTACAGATTTTCACTTAACATGCTGCAATGTAGTACTTTAAAATATCACGTGATACTACTGTACTAAATTATTGAAACTTTTTAACAAAGACTATATACGTTCTAACCAAAAGAGATTTATAAACATAACAAATTCAAATTTCAAATACAGATATAGTAACAAGACTCAAACAGGGATAAAGTTTATAAAAAAAAAAAAACTTTTGTGTAAAAAATGAAATAACAAAATAATCAAAACATTTTATTTCTTAAAAAAACGTGAAATTGACATAAGTTTAAAAGATTAGGATCACTTTGACTAATCCTAATGTTTATTAAACACAAAGTTTTTTTTACAAAAAGTCAAGTCATTTTGTGAATGCTAAAAGATATCAAACACATTCACAACATTCAAAGACGAGTGTTTGAGTGTTATCTTGTGTACGTATAACGAAAAATACATAAATAAGGCTATGTAACTAAACAATGATTGTAAACAAGGTATATTCAAAAGATTTCAAGATAAACTAGAGTATATAATTAATATTTTATTTTATTTTAATTTTATTTTATTTTATTTTAATAATTTTTTTTACTAAAGTTTTGGCGTTGGTCTACCGTATCGGTATTTCGGTATTTGGGGGGCAAATCAGGATAAGTAATTTCATACGTGATTTTCAAATTGGACCCTGCATTGAAGCTAACCAAATAAGGAAGATATTATTTATTACCCAGAGCAAAACTTTAAAACGTTTGATCCGTATAGAAAAAACAGATTAAGCTTAATTATAATTTTATGGCGTTTGCCTTACCTGCTACCGGTACTGATTAAAATCATCTAAATTTCTAAAATATTTAATTTTTATCAAAATTGAAAATATTTCAAAAAAAAAAAAAGAGTAAAGATTGTTTATTTACAAAAAAATATTGACAGTTAGAAAGCGGGATAACCGATTGTTACATTTATAAAGCTTAAAAAGGTTATCAGTTATCAGTTATCAAAACCCCAACCATATAAAAAAAAAATTTTTTTTATAGTTAACAAAAAATCAAGGACAGAATAAGGACAGTATTTGGGTTCACGAATCAATTTCCAAAATCAATATTTATGTTTTATAATTTTTGTGAATGTCAGTCAATCAGTCAGTCAAATTCCTTTAATCACGACAATAATGATAATACTCAAGAATAAGTCCGTATAAGTCAGTATAAGTCTTATAAGTCTGTAAAAGTCAAGTATATCAACATACATAACAGTATAACAATTACTAAGTATAGAATTATCATAACATATCAGATATATTGTATTAATATATTAATCAATATAATGAATATAATGAATATACAGTAAACAGTAATGAATACATATAATGAATAATAACGAATATACAATAATGAATTAATGAATATAATGTAACTTTAGAAATTTGTGAAAATCGGTTATTGTTCGGAATAATGAATTTAATAGACAATGTTACCATCATCATACAATATCGGACATGACAATATAATGTATGTATGTATGTATGTGTTTTTTACTTTTATTTTTACTTAAAAAAACAACTTCAATAAAAAAAATTTAAAGAATTTGAAAAACGATACCTATTGTGCGGGGAATGATTGTTATATTACTATATTATAATGTTATAATGTTATATAATAGTTTGTTTGTTGCCTTGTAATCTTGTAATAGTTTGTTGTTCATTAAAGAGAAATCAATTGCAAGTACGAAAATAAGAAAATTTTGAATGAATTTACTTTACAAAGAATCCTTTGTAAAACAATTCAAGTCGTCTGAAAGATGATTTTTTTTACCAGGAAAGCATATATTAGTATATATATATAAATGCACTTGCTCATTTGCTGCATAAGACAATAAAAATTGTAGATAAATAGATAAAAATATGAACAATTAAAAAAATTACAATAATGATAATATTAATTATAAACCAATTTCGCATATTGTCTATTTACATATTAAGTATTATATTAAGTATTATATTAAGTATTATATTAAGTAGTTCACCCATATAAAATATTAAGCTATTTTTCGATCAAATTCTTTTATATATATATATATTTTGGCGTGAGATATCAACATCACCTGTGCAGGACACCAGCTTAATTGTTTACTTTTCACGATTGGATAACTTTTGCTGTTAAATTTTTATGTATGATTTATTATTGTTATAGTCCGTTATATTCTAGAAAAAAAAATAATAAAACATTTGAAAAATAGATCAAATATTTACAATTTGAGACAGTACCCGGGAAATATTTATAGTAAAATGAACGGGTTTTCCATTTTCTAATAAAAAAAGAATGCGCGAAAAAAAAAAAATCAATATATGCAATATTGTTGATAGTGCAAAAAACAAACATATATACTTGAAAGCATTAATGTTTTTTTGACTCAGATGTTTGTACAGTACATAGGCTTAATAATTATACTTAAATTGGTAATTTAACTAATTTCAGAAATCATGTAAATTTTTAAGCAAAATAAAGTTTTTTCTTTTTTTTTTTTTCAGACAAAGGATACTAGGTAATTTCATCCTACTTGATACATCATATGTCAGGACTTTACAGCGAATCAAAAGTTATAAAATAATTGGTTCTCGGTATTTACCTTCATATCCCCGGTGGCTAATGAACATTAACATGCAGAAAATCTTAAACTATGTTTTTTTTTATTTAATGACATTTGAATAAATTAGGAATAATGTAAGTTGGCTAAAAAAAATTAAAAATAATGTATGTCGGCTAAAAAAGAATTAAAAATTGACGTGTATGCCAGGCTAAAGTCCGAATAGCATTTATTTTAGGAACACACATTTTTTTCTTAAAAAAAAAAAAAAACAAATATACACTAATATACTAAATACAACCTAATACAACCTAATACAACCTAATACAACCTAATACACCCTAAAAACACTCAAATATACCTCAGATACAACCAAATACACTCGTGATATTTGATCATTTTGTTCGGTAATAAGCGAATTTATCATACGTTACTCTACCAGATTTATATCGAAAATACTGGTAATTTTGGTGATACTTTATTTTTGTTATATATCATGGTACAAAAAAAAAGTTAAAAAATTTTTTGAATTTATTTGGAAGGAATTGGGAAAAGTAATTTGCAAAAAAAAAAAAATAGACATATCTGGACCGAATCCGTAATATATATAGTTATTAAAAAGCCCGGAATATTTTACTTTTTTTAAAATTTTGTACCGTGGTTACAAACTTTTGAGAATAAGTTTTAAACGATTATCTTTCACTTTTATATAATCAAATTTGATTAAAACCACGTTTTTTGAATTAAAATTATACTACTTTATAAGTCAGTAAATCATATTTCTGTGAGAAAAAATTTTCATTTTTTTTTTAATACATGGGATTACGTTCTAAAAAAAGTCTATTACAACGTCTGAATTTAGATAATATAATAAATTGTCAAGGGAATAAAATATACTGTATACGTACGTATAATATACTATATCAGATATCAGATATATACATGCTATACGATACTATATCTGATATGATATCAGATATGTAATAGATACTATACATTCTATACATTCTATACATACTATACATATATGTAAATAATTTTTTTTTTTTATGCGCGTTAATACAGATAAATTTTTTTTTCTCATTAATTCGGACAATCAATCACTCATTAACTCATTACAGCAATAGAAACAATCACCTCATTAGAAAAACTATCATTAGAAACAATCACTCATTAGAAACAATCACTCATTAGAAAAACTATCATTAGAAAAAACTATCATTAGAAACTATGATAAGTGATTTTATATCATGAATAAGAAATGAAATACAAATTATGAAACAAAGTCATCCTAATTTATTATTAATAATAAATTAATAATAAAATAAGAATAATAATATTTTTTATTATTTTTATTTAAGCAAAAACTATTACAGTATTAACGTTAAGCATTTATTAACATTAATAATACTGGTAGCATTAATGATTAAATCAACGAATTTACCAGTAATTGAGATATATAATTGAAATATATAATAAATGAAATATATAACAGTATAATTGATATAATTGATATAATTGATATAATTGATATAATTGATATAATTGATATAATTGATATAATTGATAATTGATAATAATTGATATATAATTGATATATAATTGATGATAATGCCGCGCATTATATGCGTTGCATTAAACTAATTTTGATTGGACTTTCTTTACACAATAATACTGCATACATTTTAGTTATAAATTTTTTTTAGAAATTTAGGAAAACAATATATTTGTACTTGCTTGGTAATATAAACGGTAAAAAAAAAAAATAATATATCAAATAAAGAAATCATATATGCTGTACTTTTTTTAATATTTGTTTATTGTGTTGTTTTGATAGGTATATAATTTGATTATAGACCAAATTTCTTTGTCTTAGTTTTGCTTCACGGCGGTAATTTAGTGAAAGAAAAAAATAAACACACAAGTAAACTAATTTTTCATGCTTTTTCAAAAGTTCCGATGATGCATATGGATAATTAAAATAACGTACTGTTCGTTAAATACTTGCCAGGTACTGTACGTTAAATACGTACCAGGTACTGTACGTAAAAATACACGTACGTACGTACGTACAGTAAGTACTTACGTATCGTACTTACTGTACATAAGTATAACGATTAATATTTCAAAAATATTGTAGTAAAAAAATATTGTATGTAGTACGGTATAATATCTTTTGCCAATCGTTTGTTCAAAAATTTTTGGAGGCAAAAAAAAAAATGTTCAAAATTATTTATTTCATTAAATTAAAAATTAAGTCAATTAAGTCGTGAGAATATTTCTTTGTTAACGGTTGACTGAAAAAATTTTAATCAAATATGTAAGGTAAAATTGAATTAATAATGTGACAAATTTGTACTTCGGAAATACTATTGTAATAAATTATTAATTGAATTAAAAATAAAAAAAAATAACAGATTCCTAAAAAAAGAAAATTAATAATTTCATGGGTTAAAAAAACTCTAGACCTGGATTATTTTTTATTTTTCAGATTGCCAAAAAATCTATTTAACGTTAAATTTTAAGGGTTAATTAGACATATGGATTATCCTATTACTTATTAATGAAATTGTTTAAAATGTACAAAATTTAAAAATTTTTTTTTCAAGCCACACTTAGTTTGATAAAATTTGATAATATATTTTTTGATACGTATCAGGTATATACATACGTTCGTACGTTCGTACGTATAAAAAAAATATGGGGAATACATGTAATAGAAAGTAATAGAAAAACGATACATAAATACATAATATACATACGTAGTAGTGTACATACGTAGTATAACGTTCGTTGTATAACGTTCGTTATGCAAATGTAGTATCCATATAATACATAGTTACATAGAATACATAGTATACATAGTATACATAGTATATATGCATACCATGTATACTACGTATGTATATACATAATATACATAACGATATGCATAAGAAAATGATAATGACAAAATAAAAGCCTCAAACTAATAAATTGTTGCTGTTTAGTACCCGGTTTATACCGTGTATTTTAACGGTATACAGGTATATCCTCTTGTAAAAAATCCAACAATTTTTACATTAACACAATTTTAGTTATAAATTCGAGTTTAAATATAGCTATTATTATTAACTATGATGATATACACAATCACAATGGGTTTTTTTGTTTGGAGTATTAAAACAAGTTTAGTATAAAAAAGACATTCATTTATAATAATATATTGTATTTTATCATTATCATTTATTTAGTGGTACCCCTTTATATTCCCTTATATTAAAACTCATCAAGAAACTTATTATGATGATCATCATTTCATTATTGATGAAAAATTCGAGTAATATATAATATCTATATCATATAATTGATATAATCGATATAATCGTATAATCTATATCATATATAATCTAATATCATAATCTATATCATATAAATTAACCGCTTGACTTTTTTTTTTAATTCATTATTTAACGTACGTACGTACGTTAATAAACACTAATAAACCACTAAATATATAATTAATAAAAAAAAAATGTTCGACGTTCGTCGGAAATGCAAAAACTGCGTGTTTGTATTATATGCTATAGCAGCCGGACAGAAACAAAAAAAAAATTTTTTTTAAATTATATATATATATATATAGATATATATAATATATATACTGTATATATTATAACCTTATACATTGTTGTTACTACAAGGGTGTATAAAATAAGTATATATAGAGCTATATAATATATAAAATATTAAAATAATAAAAATAATAAATATATATATACACAATTGCCATCAATAGCAAAGAAAAAATTATATAACGTAAAGAAAACTCGATAGCAATACATATATATAAAAAAAAAAATGTATTTAAAAAAAAAAAATCAATTTACCAATTTACCACATCTTTTTTACTGTAATCTTATTAATATTCGGGAACATCATATTCAACGGAATGCTTAAATAAGTATATATAAACCAAAATGTATACATAAATTTTTTATAATATTATAGTGTGTAATATTTATTACTTAATAGTTAAAGCGATTATATAAAATGTAAATCTTTAACAAATTTGGTCACTTCTTTTAGAACATAAAGAATATAAATAAATGAAATAAATTCGGAATAAAAAATTAATATATAATGAGAGCATTGTCTCTGCTTTTGAAGATAACTTACATACTTTCTATCCTCTCTTTTAATTATAAAAAGAGGTATAACGAGTCTTCTTTTTTTTTTTTTTTACCATTCGCTTTCTCAACAAAAAAATTATCTTCTTAAAAAATCTTAGAAAAATAATAAATGAAATAACATTTAATCAATAAAAGAAACATCAGTTTTTTTACTTTTTTTCTCTTCGGGTTAATACTCTCGAAAAATTTTCACAATTTTTCCTTCCCAATTTACAAACTATGGACCTTGGTTGGTGTTATAGTTGTGGTAAACAACTTTATGACATGAATGCGTTATATTGTAGTTCAGAATGTGCAAATGTAGAGCTTTCGGGCAAAACTGTTCCTATTAGTTCAACCTTGAGCCCACCTCCTACACCTCCTCATAATTTGAGATTTTCTATTGCAATCACACCCAATATTTATCATGCTTCAGAATCTAACGCAAGAGCCCTTTCTCCACCTTCTTCAGCTTCCAGCTCCTATACTGATTCCGTTTTATCTTCCTCATTCACAAGCGTTTGTACTCTTGATAAAGGATATCCCGGCTTTAATGGCCAAAACAATAGTGATGATACCATCTTTGATGATTACAACACTTACAATACTTGCTATTACTCTACGAGTAATCCTATCGATATTCCAAAATCTAGAAAAGTCGATTCTAAAATGACTGAACAAACTAATAAACCTATCTTTGGGTTTGGTGAGGGCTCATTTGGAAAAAAAATTGATTTTTAATCTCGCGTCTTTGAAGGAAGGAAAATATTATTTAGAACCTACGAGAACAACCTACGAGAAAACCGACGAGGGAAAGTAAAAAAAAGAATCCGCTGGATATCTTCGGAAATCCTATAGGATCACCCACAATTAAAAAAAATAACATTTATTAAATTTTTTTTTTTTTTTTTTAAAAAAAAAAATTTACAAGATCCATTTCTAATTTCTAATTTTTTCGTGCATTTAACAAACAATTAAGATTTATTATTATGGATCATCAAAAAATTATAAAAATTATATATATGATTTTTTAGTCTTACGACTTTTTTTTTTACGGACTTTGATTTTCACAATACACAAAACACAAAAAAAAAAAAAAAAAAAAATTTTTTTTTTCTATATTTCAAAAATTTTTCCATTTTTTTTTTTCTTCCAATAATTATTTTACCCGAAACGTGAAACGAAAACGAAACGAAAACGAAACGGAAACGAAATTTTTACTTTTTTTAAAAAAAAACTTAAGCTATATGATATTTAATATTTGAAATTTTTTAATCTAACCTAAATTTAAATGTGAAATCAAAGAAAATTATTCTTTTTTAAAATCAATTTTAAATCAATTTAAATCAATTCAAAAATTTATAAATTCCAAAATCTTAAAGAATTAAAGTTTTAATATTTTTTTTTATTTTCTCTTTTTTTATGTATAGTTAAATGTGCGAAAAATTTATATATATATATAGCCCTTATTCTTTATTCATTACTACCGAAATCATCGTTATGTATTATAAAAAAAAAAAACCTTTTCTCTCATATTCCATTCCTTTTTTTGTTTGTAAATTTTGTATTATATCCTTTTTCCTTCAATACTTCAAATACGCTCGTTTTTGTATTATACTTCTCAATTTTCGAATTCTTGTTTCCTTTTTTTTTTTTTTTTTCTCTTTTATTTTCTTTCGTAAATATATATATACACAAAAAAAAAAAAAATTTTCTCATGCTTTGTCTAAAGTTTCTGAAATTTTTATAGTGTTTTGGGGACGCTATTTAATTCTAGTATCGGAAGGCAAGAGCATGTTTAATGATAAATATTTTCTCTTTTTATTTTATTATTAATTTTCATTTTAAATAATTATTTCGTAATAAGAAAATTGTTGTCAAAAAAAAAAAATAAAATGTGCGTTATTGTGCGTTCAGAAAAAAAAAACTATTGACTTGAAAAAAGTGTTTTTTTTAAAAGTGAATTTAAAAAAAGTTAATCTTCGTTCAAAGGTTTATAAGTTGATTTTCCTACAAAAATGTCTACATAATCTCTTTCTTTATCATCATTCACAGTTTCACCTCTTTTAAATTTTGCAATTGCAGCTCGAACCTTTTTTTTTTTATTCTGCTTTTTAGTAATTTTTGTGGATGAATTAGGTTTTGGACCAAGAATCTCTTCTTTGTTTGATGAAGATTTGGATGATGGTTTTGATATTGATTTTGTGGTAGTTTGATTATTGTCAAGTGGCAATGATAATGATGATGATGATGCTTTAATTATTGCCTGAACTCTTTTTGCTTCTTTTGTCTGTAAAGAAAAAAAAAAAAATTTAAAATTTTACATATCGAAATTCTATAGAGAACTTTTTTTTTTGCATACAAGACGCTTAGTGAATTTCGCAGATTTGCCCATTATTAATCGTTGATACTATCGATGTTTAGATTTGATGTATTTTATTGTAACATACAAGTAACAAAGGTATTTCCGTACAACCTACAACTTAGGTACGACAGTATCTGGTATATACTTGAAAAAAAAATAATGTTAGGTAATTATGGGATTATGTGTTACAATATGGTCGATACCGACATGGTGTAATTGGTCACGTGATGTCAACTACTCTTGTTTAAATACACCATGCGTTCCCGGGAGAAAGAAAACAAAGAACATGTGAGTACAATACGTATTTGTTTTGTCAACTTTCGTGTGGTGATAATTGTGATAGACATATGGTCTCAAATTCCACTTGAGAGATACAAAACTGTAGAGAATTCAATAATTAATAATTGGCCAAGAATTTTTAATAATGTAATTTTTTTCACAGTACAAGATTATAACATTAACACTATATCTGATATCTGATATAACACTATACACTATAACTGATAAACACACACACAGACACACACAGACACACAGACACACACATCACATGTAACAATGTGTCAAGCGAAACAGTTTCATGACTTATTTCTGACTAGTATTCTGTTTATATTTTTAATCAGATAAGTGCATTTTTATTTCTATTTATCTATTAAAGAAGTCGATTAAAGTTTGAGCGATGGTGGTTTACTTTGTACTCCCATATGCATTTTTAATTCTGACAAGGGAAACAAAAAAAAAATGTTATTGTCGTGAATTTATGAATTTAAAATCAAGATCATCTTCTAACCATATAAAATATATAAAAATATATAAAAATATATAAAAATATATAAAAATACAAAAAAAAAATACAAAAAAATAAAAATAAATTAAAATATATAAAAAGATGATTAGATTTCTTGTAAAAAAAATACACATGGGTAGTACTCAAAAGAAAAAAAAGGTTTTGAACACAATATCATGTGTACCGTAAAACGGTAAGGAAAAAAATGTGTTTTGCATAAACTAACTTGACGTGATTACTTGATTACTTGATTACTGTAATATTATTGTAATGTTGTATACTTTTTATTTTTTTTCCCTCTTTTATTTTTTTTTTTTTTTTTACAAAACTTTTTTCGTGTAATTCTGTAAGTTGCCGTGGTTCGGGTTGCATGCAAGGGTTCATTTTTATATTTCGGTAATAACCTCTCGTTGTGTAAAATTTTTAAGAATTCACGCGAAATGCATGTCACTGACATGTCCGCTATGCAGTAACTTTTTTCCAAAAGTTATTGTATCTTTCCAAAATGGTTTTTAATTAGATAAATCGATACACAACGTTTAATAGAATAATATTTAATAGGTACCCAGTAAAAAATTACTGTATTTTATGAAAATATATATTATATTTATTTAAAATACAGTATAAAAGTTAAGAGTTTTTTTTTTCTCTCTCATGAATTAAAAAAAGAAATTAATTTTTTTTTTCTTAACTACATAATTCTTAACTATTTTCTTAAACTAAATTCACTTAATATTTCTTAATTTATATTAATGTAGATCTTCATGTGATTTTTTAATATTGTAATACAGTAATAGCATTGGTTAACAGTTAAGGTTATGTAACATTCATTATTATAATTATTATAGTTGTATACATTGTTTAAAAACCCGTTTTTTTTCTAGTTTATATATATATATATATTTATTTAATAATTTATTAATTATTACTGTAGTTATTACGAATTATTAACTTTTTTTTTTTTTAAAAACGATTATTAAAGTTAGATTGAATTTCTTGAAAATAGTAAATTTTTTTTTTTTATATATTAAGCCCGTGCATATCATATAGATCTAGCGTATTCCCTAAATTTGGAAAACTGACTGCACATATCTTTAATCAAGCATTGATTCTCCGTGCAGGGGGGAAAAAAAAACCGATTCTCAAATTCATTTAAACGCGCGCGAATTAAGCGAATAGGACACTTTTTTTTAGGTTGTGCTTTTAAGGAGAGCTTTTTTTTTTTTTTTTTTTTTAAAGATTAGGATTTCATTCATTAATAGTTGTTAACTTAATTTGTATAACAAGACTTTAAAGATGTTCTTTGTTCCTTTTTTGAGCGTGAAGATCTTTAAAAGAACAATTTCATTTTTTATAATAACAAGCGCGTGTCGTGACATTCAATTCATCCTTAAGGTTTAATTCTGCTAAATGCATGTTGTCAGAAATTATAAGGATAAAAGTAATTGCAATTATAGTAATTATTAAATCTTTTTTTTGATGAATCAATAATCAATATGCATCAAGATGTCGAACTATTACGTATTATAATTATAATTATAATAATAATAATAATTATTATTATTATTATTATCGCACGTCAAAGTTACTACTATTGTTTGTTTGTTATCGAATGTACCTTCTTGGTCCAATTGGATTAATTGCTGCGGCACTAGACAATATAATACTATATATATATATACGTATTAATTATATATATATATATATACGTATTAATTATATATATATACGTATTAATTATAAGCATGGGGGACTTTCTCGTTTTTCGGAAAAACACGGGGATTATTATAAGGTAGTTAACCAATAATAAACTGGCTTTTTTAGCACATGATATCATTTTTGTCAAAACAGATAGATAATCGTTAAACAATCAACGGGCTTTATTCGTATAATAAAATTTTCTTCGAAATAAAATAACCCACGTTGTAAAAGAATCCAACTATTAATTCACGCACTAATAGCAATTTTACAGTTTTAAAACTTTATTTAAAAGGTTTTGATAACAAGTTACACGTCCCTTAATAGTTTTTCTTAAAAACCCGCGTAATTAATAAAACTATACTATTGTATATATAAAATAACTTCTATTGTGTTAAATATCTTTTAAGAACCATCATAACTTTAAGAAGAGTCTACAGAATTTGAAAATAAAAGCTAACAAGTTAATATTATAACTAAAAAACAAATAAAAATACAAAAAACAACGTTGAACTTTGTGAATTGAGCAGTACAATATACTTTTATTTACCTCTTACTATACGGTAGATAGTACTTCAACCTTCACTATAACTACCGTGATGCAGCGTGATGCAAATGATGCAACTTGAGTTTATTGAAACTACGAAGCTATTTTATTAGTAAAGTATTACATGATTGATTTTTTTTTTTAGGTTTGCTTATACCCGAAAATTCTACAATTCTGTATAAATACTTGTGTAACGTAGATCCCGGAAATCATCGGGTTCGAATGTCTCCCATGCTTTAATTATATATATATATATATGTATATATAGATATATATATATTAATTATATATATTTATATATATATTAATATTAATTATAATATATAAATATATTAATATTATTATATATAGATTTATAGATTATAGATTAATAATTATCTTAAATTAATTGAACAATCATTTAAACAATAATCTGTACGAAACAAAAGTTCTTTGTGTGAACACATAAAGTATCAACAAGTATCAACGAAGTTGGAATTGTTACATTGCTTAACCAAGCACAATAGAAAGGATTATATTTTTTTTAAAAAAAAAAATTTTTTTTTTAGTTTCTAAATTATATATTGTTAATTATATTGTTTATTAATTTTGATGACAATCAGCAAAAATTCAGGTGTTGAAGACCAAAGGTCCCGTGCATTAACATGGGTTTTCACGAGATTCATCCGACAATAACGGTAAGGTTGCTGTACGGGGGAGTGTAAATTTTCCGAATCTGAAAATCTTAGTTAATGATTTACTGAACACTGATTCTGTACAAAAATACCTCGTGAAAACTATATTAATAGAAATGCATTGACATTTGACTTTCCGCCATATTTTAACCGCTCAAACTATCGTTTTTGAATGAATGGTTTACAATACTACAATAATGCGCTTATTTACAATATACTTTCATTTTTATTACAGAATTACATAGTGTAACTAATATTGTAAAAAAAAAACTCCCACTATTCTCTTATTAATATGTAGTTGGTTTTTCCTAAAATTCTCACGAAATAACGTCAATACCACAACACAAATAATATTCCCAAAATTTTCTAAAATTATAATCAAAAAAAGACATTATACGTAGTCTGGACTTTAAGTGTTACCAAGATAAAATTTTTAAAATTTATAATTCTGATGTAATACAAATCTAATATGAAGTTAACTTATTTATTATGAACACAAGGAACCGTTTATTTAACCAAAAATCCCTGTTTTCGTTTACACTGTTACAATTTTTGGCTTCATTGTTTATAATATTATATTCTCAGAGATTCGGGATGTCACCAGGAAAACATGTATGTACCAATTTCATTATTTAAAAAGCTCAAAAGGAGTAAATTTTGGCGGATGTAAAAAAATTATCATGAGATATGCTGCTGTACGTATAACTGTACGTATAATACACATGACTTTTACTAATAATAACACGTAAATTGCCTTAAAGAGATGTTTTTATTTACAAATATTTTAAATTTAAACAATTCAAAATAATTTAAATTTAAACAATTCAAAATAATTTAAATTTAAACAATTCAAAATAATTTAAATTTAAACAATTCAAAATAATTTAAATTTAAACAATTCAAAATAATTTAAATAATCATTTAAAATAATTTAAATAATCATTTAAAATAATTTAAATAATCATTTAAATTATTTAAAATAATTTAAATTCAAATTTATATTTTTACATATTTGTTTTTTTCACCACTTTACCGGTATTTGAAAAATTATTATCAGAATGAGATATTTTATCTACGAATATATTTAAATTTAAATTCAAACATGTACTTATATATACTGTACTTATTTGTTTTTTCTACCATTTCGTTCGAGAAATTTATATAAATTTTGTTTTTACGGAAAATTGCGGAAGAGATAATCACTAGTTAGTTTAAAGATAGTCAAGAGATAGTCTAAGAGAAGATAATTTGGAGATAGCTTGACGATAGTTTTTTGGAGATAGTCGGGCATGTTCCGATTACCCAGTTAAAGTTAACTCTAACCAAAAATGATACCACGTGTAAATTGTCAAATTTTATTTGAGTAAACTTGGGGTAAACTTTGCTAATACAATAATAAATCAAATTTTGTAAATAACACGAGCAAAATACATTCTGTTTACTTTTTTATTTTTATCTACTTGGGCAAAAATTATTACAAGCATATAAATATTGACAATTAGATATCTATTCTTGTTATCTTGTTTATTATTTCTTTTACATTTTTCTTATCTTATCAGGTTTATGCAGGCATCAAAATGTATTATTGTTTTGTCTGAAAAAAAAACATTGACTTTTTACTGTTATACTGTATTTACTGATACTGTATTTACTGTTTATTATTTCTTTTACATTTTTCTTATCTTATCAGGTTTATGCAGGCATCAAAATTTATTATTGTTTAGTCTGAAAAAACAACATTGAATTTTTACTGTTATACTGTATTTACTGTGTTATAAATTTATATTTTACGCGTACAAATAATAATAAAATTTCCGAAATAAATAGATAAATATATATTAGTGAATTTTTTGACATTTTTATAAATTTTTTTAATTTACTGTAATTATAATAATGTAATTATAATAATGTAATTATAATAATGTAATTATAATAATGTAATTATAATACTGTAATAATAATAGTAATCTAAAGAAAGAAAAAAAAAAAAAAAAAAAAGATTCTAATTTTTGAAGATCACGCGCGCATACATTTAGAAAAAGATATATATAACAAGATGCATATATGTGTGTACCAAAGACTATACAGTTTACATATGGCTTTTTTTACAACTGATAAGAAACAACAAACACGAGTGAAACTTTCACTGCTCATACATGCATTTCATACTCACGTTGTTATATATAAGTTATATATAAATATATATATAAATATTTTTTTTTTTTTTTTTTTTTTTTTTACAAGTTAAAACGATACAAAAATTTTTTTTTAATTTGAAACAGGATAAGCAATCTTTGAACTATAAAAATTAATGCTTTTGACCCAGAAAAAAAAACAAACACAAGGATTCACAAAATTATACTTTTTTTGCCCCATCATTGTCTTAATGACGATTATGCAAACTTTAATTGAATACTTTAAGGTAACAATTTAGAATTAGATAAAAACGTCTAGACCTTTAGAATTTTTAGAATTGTTTGTTGTTAAAAAAATTTCAAGAAAATTGAGTGCACTATTTTTAACAAAGAATTGTGCAATACATTTTACGCAAAAAAGAAAGTTGGCTCTATTTTTTGATTATTATAATGTTTATATGTGTCTAACCGTTAAAAAGTGTGTGTTTGTTGTTTAAAATAAAAAAATAATTAACGAAAGTGCACTATTTTTAACAAAGAATTTTGTGCAATGTGTTTATATGCAAAAAAGAAACTTGGGTCTATTTTGTGATTAATTATAATGTTAATTATGCGTCTAAATATTTATTGATACACCAAAATTATATGTGCGTCGATTTTTCTGCCACTTCTTTTTCAATAGTCTTTTTCTATTTTTGCTCAAAAAAAAATATACTACCGAGTTTACCGAGTTTTTTTAAATGTTTAATTAGAAAATTTGGTTACAGGTTACACGTTTTTAGCGAGTTCAAAAAGATATGGAAAAAAGTTTTTTTAACATTAATGTAAATCATTTCCTTTAAACACAATTTAGTTATTAGAAGCATTCCTGTTTTTATTACGTTTGCATTGTAATAAAATTACAAACATGCATTTAGAATGAAGAATGATTGATTGAATGAATTCGAAAAAAAAAAAAAGAAAACAAACTAAATAAACAGGTAATTTGATAAATTGGTAAAATGATAATGAGTTCAATGAAAGTTTTACGAATTTATGCATAGATCATCAAGGAATAGGTCATAGAATCATGATATTCTTTGATATTCGTTAAAAACTTTAAAAAAACTAAGATTGTCTATCATTGAAATTCATTATTAAATTAAAATTATTATTAAAATTATTATTATAATTGTTATTAAAATTGTTATTAAAATTCCGAATTTTATTATTATAAAAATATAAGGTACAAGCCATTACACGTACATAGTAAAACATTTCAATAATAAATATCGGTATGAAAAAAGAAATATACGAGATACGTACGACGAGATACGTACGAGAGATAACAGATAAGTACGAGAGATAAGTACGAGATAAGTACGAGATAACTACGAGATAAGTACGAGATAAGTACGAAATAAGTACGAAATAAGTACGAAATATAATATTTATAAGTATATGCGCATTATTATGTTCATAAATATTAATCATGATTATTTATAAATATTAATCATGTCATGATATCAGATATCAGATATTTATAAATAAAAGAATTAATTAATAATGATGATAATTATGGTGAAAAATGATTACACATGACAGCACGAGACAAATAAAGAAAGCCATCTTCTTAATATGGAAATCTAGAATAACATACCCTTATAAATATTCTAAATTTGGTAATATATGCTATGTCGGTATGTTTATTCCGTTTATTTAAAAAGTATTTTTCGGTAAAAAAACTATCCGATTCTTAAACTACATTACATATGCATAATCATTATCTTTTTTTTTTCAAGTAGGCTAATCTAAAGTCGTTCAAGATATCTGATATATGTATTATATGTATGCTATTTATTTATTTTTTATTTTTTTTCTCCTTGAAATCTGATAAATCTGATCGAAAAAAATAGAAAAAAATAATAATGATTTTTTGTATGTATGTCCCTGCAGCCGATGTCAAAATGCAATGAATGCAATATACCGAGATACGGGATATACAAAATCAATGTACAAGGACGTAAGTACGTACGTACCTACATACATACATACATACATACGTACGTACGTATCTAGTTCGTAGATATAATACATCAAGATGAGATTGACTTTTGATATCTTTTTATTTTTTCTGTTTTGCAGGAAAAAAAAAAATTTTATCTTTATCGTGCAAAAAATTAAAAAAATGACAGGCGTATAATAAAATCAGACTAATTTCGAATGGGCGTTGTTTTTGTTTGGCTAATTCTGGTCACATATATTTGGCTAGTGCCGGTGGATTTAACGGTATGGCTCAAAATGTATTAATTGAAACATGCTGTACCAGTAACCCAAAGAGATGTCATTTTTTTGGTTTGATTATCCATTTAAAATCTTTTTTTGTGTTTACATTTAATCTACCCGATTTTTTTTTTTTTTGGGTAATGTTTGGGAAACATGTATATTCGGATATTTTGATGTGATTATTACAAAGTACTACGATGTTACTACGTACGTACTATGTTACCCATTACTACAGTATTACTACTACGTTACTAATATGACTACTATACTACTATGCTACTATGTTATGTTATTTACTATGCTATTACTATATTATTACTATATTACTACTATATTATCACATTCGTATAAATTTTTATACGTTATATGATAATCATAGACAAAAGTCTTTCACTGGTCAAAGGTCATCTGGTAAACAAAACACTACCGTCCAAAAGTTGTATTATTGTGTAATTTTATTCCCGCGCCAATCGAATGCATTGATATAATAAGGATTATAGACATTTTAGACCTCAACTCATTTTGTATACCTCACTCGTTTTGTATGCCTCATTCGTTTTGTATACAACACTCTTTTTGTATACAACACTCGTTTTGTAATCAAACCAAAAGTCCGGGTATCTTTGATATTAATTCTTCCTTGGTTTGCGATTCTTTGAAATTCTTTGCAATTCTTTGCAATTCTTTACCAATTCTTTCTCTTAGTAATTGTTAGTATTTTCTAAGAATTTTTTTTATAATAATAGTCATATTTTCATATTTATTAGTTATTTATAAAAAGCAGAAACACGTTCTACATGAGTTCCCTTGATTTTTCAATCTTTTCTTTTTTTGTCATTCATTGTCATGCATCTTTAAAAAAAAAAAAATTCGATGAAATTTTTTTTTCTTTCATCCATGCAATTTAACAAATAAAGTAATTTAAAATCTCAAAAGACGATTTGCTAGAAAAGTAATTAATTTTTATATTAAAAATAAAGTCGGTTAAGCTATATTACTCAGCATGAGATAAATTCAAAATATTAATAGTTAAATATAATTTTGCATAAGATTTTTTTTTTTTTTCTATCATTTTATCATATTTGGTGTAAATCTCGATTATTATTATCTCTGTCAACTTTTTGTTTGAGATGATATCAAAAAATCAAAAAGTTATTTATCAAAATTATTTATCATCAAACTATTTATTCAAACCATTGTCAAAAAAAAAAAAAAAATAATAAAAAAAAAACTCGCGCACGGCTACTCTGAAACAATGGCAAATTACAGGTAAAAATCGGTAAAATCAACATTCTTTTCATTATACCATTTTTAACATTGATTATTGTTTTTAAAAATTTTTTTTCTTGTGTTACTCTTTTTTTTTGATCTTGTGTGATTCCCTTTTTTTCCGCTCCAAACACAAAGTGCAGCCCGTATCGTACTACCATCGATACTAAGCGGTCACAACATGCAGTACAAAGGTGCAGGAGGTCATTTGATGAAAATGAAGAAATTGACGCTATTGGTACTTTCCAATGAGTATTGCCGGTGACCATTTAAAAAAAAATTGATTACAATAAAAATATATCACTAAAATTTAACTGCATTTATTGCTTTATTGCATGATTTGATTTTTGACATTTAGGGCGATCTAAAATATTAAGTAAAAAATGGAAAGTTAATTTTATTTTTTATTTTTTCTTTATTTATTTTTATACACAAATCATTCAAAAAATAACAATGTTTTTTTTTAATATTGTCACCATTACAATATTACAATGTACCACTGTTTATTTATACATCACTTTATGTAACTTTATGTGACTTTATGTGACTTTATGTGACTTTATGTGACTTTATGTGACTTTATGTGACTTTATTTGACTTTACGTGACTTTACGTGAACTTTACGTGACTTTACGTGACTTTACGTGACTTTATTTGAATATATATGTGAATATATGTGAATACATGTAAATATATATATGAATATATATGAATTTATATGGATTTATGTGATATGATATGATCTGTCTATCCTCTCTACCTTTATATCTTCTACTTTATTGTTTTTCTGGATCTCATGCATCTAATTAAGGTAAAAAGGCTCGTTTTTTTTTCATGCGATATTAGATATTCGATATGTGTATCGCATATATGCAAACGTATGTGCTCTTTTTTTTTTTCTCGAAATGTAGAAATGTGTATGCTGTCTGAGTCTTAAATAAGTGAGATGCCGAATTCTCGTAAGATTTACAACAAATCAACCACTTATCAAGTGACCAAAACTGTATTACAGAACCTTTGAGACACGTTATCCACAAAAATATTGATATGAAAAGAGAATCGATTTGAACGAAAATATAAGTGGGCTGGGTACTCACGTAAGGCGGGGGGAATAGACTGATAGAATAAATAATTTTACTTATTATGGTTGAATGCAGAATAAAGAACCAATTGAATATTTAGTTATCTCTGACGACTTCCTTTGTTGGTTAATTCGTTTTTTTTCTTTTTTACATGTCTCCATTTTTCTTGATTTATTCTTGTTTTTCACACATTTAAGGATTATTATGGTATCAAGTTTAAAAGATAAAAAAAAAAAAAAAAATTTATCATATCTGAATATTATTGTGACACTTTCTAGCTAAGATTTAATTATTTTTTTCTTTTGCCTATTGTGTAACGAGTGATATTTAGTTTTTTTTTTTTTTTTTGTGATTATATGAATTTTTTTTTTTGTGATTATGTGCATTTAGTTGATCACTCGATTGACAGCTTAACTTTATATAGCGTATTTTGACACTTGTATTACGTGGTGACAAAGGAGCTTCCCAAATTCAGTCATCATATCCGGGGATAAGTACTTTGAGATATGACGTTACACTACTGTTCTTACGTATAGGATGCTTTGGTTAAAAGGAAGGTCTCGAGAGAAAAAAAAAAAAACACTTGTTTGGTCTCCTAAATGCATCATCGGTTTGTCATTTATGGAAGTTTTCGATAAGAACGGTTCGTTAAGCATCCTAATTGTATTACTATGTTAGGATGTAATTGCATAATATTAAAGAAATAAAAAACAATATCGTGTTCATAAGATCGTAGCTCTATTTTTAAAAAGTTCAAAATATATATATTTATATATATAACTTATATATATATATCTGATATATAAAACTAATACGTATAATACGTATACTACTCGTATACTAGCGGTCGACTTTATGTTGTATAAAATTCTGTAACCTTTCACATATATGTGTAATACAACAGGATCTTAAAAATAATTGACGAATAAACAGAATGAAGTTTCCCCGCCATTCAATACAATCTGTTTCAACTATCGCTTTCTTGAGACATTTGGCTTCTCCATCCCCTTCAATTTCCATTTAGCTGTTTCTCTCTATGTATCACCATAATCCTAAAAAAGTTTTTATATTTATGAATAATGTACTCAGAGTTATCTTAATTTTATTACTTTTTGTAATTTTGTCACGCTTTCTCCCGTTTTACATCTGCGAGATGATTTGAAAGTTTCTATTAACGGACTATTAATTATCCTTTTTTTTTATACCCCGCTTTTGAATGTTTCCTGTTATAAAATTTATAAAAAAAAATTTTTTATAAAATCAATAAAATCACAATTTTTTTTTTTTTTTTTATTAAGGTGGTATATGCGTAAATGTCAATCACACGCATATATATATATATACACATATATACATATATAAATATAAAAATAAATAAAACGGATTTTATACTTTTTTACTTTGTATAATCACATATATATAAACGGTTAGTCAAAAATACTATAAACAAATATGACTCAATAATAAAGAAAACATCCCAAAAAAAAAAATCCGTCACACAAACCTGTTCTGTATGCTGTACACATATAAAAACAACCCCCCTTCCCTCAGAAGCCGGAGTAAGGAACCTAATCGTTTATTTTTCCTCCTGGATGAAAAATTTAAACATAAAAATTTCTGTTCTGCTCCAATAATTTATTTCATCCTTGTTCTTCATCAAGTCGCGTCAATAAATAATTTTCTCTTGTTCCTGTCAAAAGTAAATAAAATTGACAATTATTATTTTTTTTTTTAACGATAGTAATTATGAGTATCGAACCAACATTTCATGGTTATATCGAAACGACACAGGATACACTTCTTATATTTGAAGCATGTAGAAAAGGTTGTCTTACAAAGATATGTCGACGCCTTCAAGAGAAAGAACGTAAGATCATAACATCAGGAAGTGTATTTGTATTTGACGAACGCGAATCCGGAATAAAACGTTGGACAGATGGTTTAGTATGGAGCCCATCAAGAATCCTGGGAAATTTTCTTATTTATCGAGAATTGGATAAACGTCCTCCAACTGGAAAAAAAGATTCTTCACCTGTTGAAAGACAAAGAAGTGATAGTGTTGATATGGAATCACAATCGGAAAAAAATAAAGAACGCGCATTAGTTGGCAGTTTAACAAATACTTATCGTTTTAAAAAAGGTGGTTTAATTAAAAAAACAATGTCAATCATGGTTAACGGTGTAAGCCAACATATGATTAGTTATTATACAAAAGAAGATGTATTGGCTGGTAAGCTCAAGACTCCATCTTCAATGCCAAACTTAGCCATTCTCGAGATTTCTCCAGAATTCTTGTTAAAGCAAAATTTTAGAATACCTCCAGTGGTTGAGTCGAATTATGAACAAGGTAAAAATTAAATAAAATATTAAAAAAAAAAATAAATAAATTTTTTTTTTTAATAATTTATATATTTTTTTTTAATAATTTATATATTTTGTTAATTTTTTTTTATTAATTTTATTAATTTTATTTATTAATTTTTTTTTTATTAATTTTTAATATAAATTTTTATACCGATATACATTTTTTAATAAAAATTTAAAAATTGGTTGATCAACTAATAATAGAATTAGATGGAATGACATATGGAAAGCAATCTTCAGCTTCACCACATGCTATTCTCCCAAAACCAGGTGATGGTACCGTGAGTCCCGCACGACTATCAAATATGGATTTTTCTCCTTCTCGTATAAAGATGGAAATGGATGCATCTAATTCTTGTATGCCTTCGCCTTATTCTAATTATTCATCAACGATGCATCCAGCATCTCATTTTGCTCCATATCCTTCACAAGGTCATGTTCCTAATGAATCGGATGTATCCCATCCTCTTTCAATGCCGCCAATGCGTGCATTAATGAATCGTCAATCGTCCTTTCATGAGTTTCCTCCTCTCACTTCTCATGTTAATAATATAACACCTTCACGGTTATTACCTCAACAACCGTTAATTCCTAGCATTGGTTCTCATCAAAACGATTATAATTATCATACACCGCAAAATAACACAAACACACAAAATTGGTCTGGTTATCAATATCCGTCATATTCATCAAACGCTCCACACGCTCTTCATCCATCTATTAGTCATCAAGCTCAATCAAATAATCCTCATACGGAAACAAGCAGCGAAATGTTTTATGCTAATACTACCACCACTACTGGTAACAATTCTACCAATAACACAATTAGTACAATTAGTAATCAAGTACCTTTGTATGCTACTGGCAATCCATATCATGATTTATCATCTACACCATTCTCCGAAATATATAATCCGGTCCACTCATCTACCACCAATTCTATATCACACTCACATTTACATCAGCACGAGTATCAAGTGACATCTCCATCTCCGACCCTTCCTTCCATTTCTTCTCCCGCAAGTACCTCCAGTACCTATAGTTCAAATGCTCCTGCAACTCCTCCACTTAATTCGCCCGTAAATTCTGGTTTCAACACCAATTATTACTCAACTCTGATAAAGAATGAAGGATTTCAACCTGTTCATATGTTGTACAATTTCGACTAGGGACTCTGATGGTTGGATGATAAAAAAAAAAAAAAAAGGA
>QKWP01000019.1:496009-514693 GCA_003550325.1 Gigaspora rosea | reverse complement strand
ATGAAAGTAGGTTTAACGCCACTGCTTATCGATCTTAGGATAATTATCAGGTCAATTATTTGACAGTCAGTTTCTATTAGATTTATCAATACAGTGTAACGATGATTATGTTGCTCATAATAAACCTGATATTTTTGATAGCGCAAGAAAAATTATTTTAATAATTTATTTTATTATAATTTTAAATCTTTCAATTTATTAGTGATTAAATAATTTTAGTACAGTAGTTACATTTGAATCATGATAATCTAGCACTACGATCATATTTACCACGTTTACAATATTAGCTTTATAAGCTTTATTAGTTATCAAAAACCATAATAAATTGGTCTTGTACAGTGCATCGTTATCGAAATGAAATTGGAGTTTGAAGAGCGAACATAAAGCATACACAAATTTTAGCAGATATGAGAAAATATTACAAAGTATTACCGAACTTCTAATGCAAACCTGTGGATTATTTCATTAGCACGAATCCAAATGTACTGTTAAATAGTTCAGATTTTGAATAAAGTTAAGATAATTGTAGAGTTTTTTAATGCGCTAAATATTTTACTTAGTGCTTCAAAAAAAATTCCATTTTGAAAAATAGTGTAGCTAGATACGTATGTATTAAATTATCCAAATAAATACTAGTATATAACGAAATAATTAAATAAATAAGTAAATAAAATAGGTAGTTAATTAATTTTACTTTTTTGATTTCATGTGCATTCTCCCACGGCGGGTCTATCCGGATTGCTGATCATGTCAACTTGAATTAATATACAGTATGTTTCAGATTCGAAAAAATAGGGGTAGCTTATTTTTGGAATTAAAAATTTTTTTAATTATCTGTTGATTCGACAAAAGAGGTAGCTTATTTTCGGATGTTAGACATTTTTAAGATTTTCAATCGAATCAAGGGGGGTAGCTTATTTTTGGATGTAGCTTATTTTCGGAAATATACGGTACTAAAGCAGCGAAAGAAAAGTACAAAACTTCCCTTCTTGGATCTGTTGCTTACTTATACTCAATCAATTAGACTCACAATTAATGACCGAATCATTATGCAAACTCACTGAAACCATGACTATAAGAATCACCCGATTCAGTGATTTCAGTGATCACGGGGTTAGGTGATCCTCGCGATAATATCCCTCCTGTGCCTTCATCACAGTTGGTCTCATTATTCTAGCTCGGATTGCAATTTCAATTCAAATATATCAATTTCATAATTCAAATAGCATGAAGATACAATATGTAGAAAACTATGGGAATCTGAAGAGTATCGTTACGTGGTAAGGTAACCAACTAAACCCATTACCTGTTAAAACTGTTAAAGCCATTAAACCCCTATTTTCCTAGACGTATTTATCTGCACTATAGCGATTGACCTTAAATACAGTAATACTGTCTTCGATGCCCAACCACCTATGGCCATTATCTGTGGTAGTGAAAGACCTGCTTTCATTGCTGCTGTTGCTCCACCTATGCGCAAGCTATGACTCGTGTACCTTCCTTTTAAACCTGCGTAATTTGCAATTCGTTTGACGATTGAACTGATAGCTCCCACTGTTAGTTTGCCATTCTTATTTGACAGAAATGCTATTTTCCCCAAATTTCCTCTAACACGAAGATATTGTTTCCATAATCTAATGGGGCAAAATCTAGAGTTTGTCGGTTCAATTGGGATGAATTTCCCTACCCCTTGTTGATCTGTCTTAGATCGATTTATGCGAATCCATAGAAGGCCATTTTCTTCTCTAAAATCATTTAAGGAAAGAGTTGCTAGTTCACTTGCTCTGTGCATCGTGCGTAGGCCAATTGCAACTAATGCACAGTCACGTGCCCATATGTTGTAATCAGACACCTTTGGTGGGTTATCCACGTAATTTTTCAATGCTTCTACAATTAGTGGGTCACATGGCCACGTAGCTTCCCTATCACTTGCTACCAATTTGGACAATGACTTTGCTAATTTCTTTACTTCATAGCTTTTTGTGGGTCTGACAAATTTTGCCCATTATGTTAATTTGATATTGCTGTTAAAACAAGTATGGGCTTCACTGTTCTTCCACATATGTCTGACCATACTAAGTATACTAACATGCTGTCCTGTAAGGCTGGTAAGGCTACTAGCTCATGTGCATTACAAAAGTCAATGAAATCTTCCCAAATCACTTTCAACTTACGATTATATGATGACTTTGGCAGCAAAAACTTATGCACTTGCGCTAGGAGCCCACTTAAAACAACATCTGTACTGCCATGAATTTCCAATTCTGATTGTTTAATGGTTCTATTGTCCCATTTGGACTTGGCAGAAAAACTTCTTCTGGGTTTGGAAATAGCATCTCTCGATGTGGATGGTGTAGCATAATTGGCCACCAAGGTACTAACACCCAAATCGATACAATAATTGTTGTTATTGCTTGGCATTCTATTACGTGATGAAATACGGTACTTGATCCAATTGACCTAATGGAGTGCAAACATAATTTATTTCTTTTTCCCAGTCTTGTATAAAGCAATCGACGGCTTCTGTAGTTGGGCAATGCCATCTTGAGTTGAACCGTGCAAGGTGTATTGAGCTCTCGCTTGCCATTCGATCTATTGTATGTGGGCCCCATACACAATCCAATAGTTCGAAAACATCACTTTTTAAACTCCAATCTGACTCGTCGAAATGCCTTGTAAGTTCGTTTGCTGGATTTTTTGCACTTGGCACCCATCGGAACTCGTATATCCAAATATCTGCGTTGTCGCAAAAGTTCCAAACCTTCATCATTTACTCCTTTTGCCAAGGTGTTTTTTCCCCTGAATCCATTGTTTTCTGGGCCACCCTGTTGTCTATAAATACGATGACCCAATGATGAGCTAGTTTTTTGCCAAACGACTTTAGGCCTAGTAAAGTTGCTTCGGACTCTAATTTTGCTATATCCTCGTACTGGTACTTTTTTTCCCAATTTCCGAATGCTTTGTGTGCAAATAGTGTTGCCGACCAACTAGTCGTTGAAGCGTCTACGAATAATGGAAGTATGCGAGAGGGCTTCTATGCAGGACACACATTTTTCTTTTCCAGATTTTGAAACAGCCACTTTGCATCGCTTTGGCTCTTGCTAATAGCTTTATTTTCTGATCCCATTCCCAAGGCTTGCGATGCATTGCATCGATTAAGCTGTAAAATTCTAGGCAGCACAGTTTTGCTGATGCAAATGCTCTGCTTAAGCTCAATAATGTGCCAGTTACTGAAGCTAAAGACCGTGCTGTAATTTCTTGCTGTGTTGCTAAATATTTTAGAGCTCGTTTTGCTGTTTTTATTTTCTCGTCCAGGATTATTACTAATGCATTTACTGTGTCTAATATTAGCCCATAGAATTTTGGTTTTTGTATGGGCTCCCAGCTTCCCTTGTTTGCCAAAACCAAACCTCCCAGCCTTAGATCTGATGCAATCACGTGGTCCCTTTGATGCTTTAGAACTTCGATATTTGGATGGGCAATCCAAATATTGTCCACATGGTTTCTACAATAAATACCTATCGACTTCCAATGACCGATTAGGGCCCGCATTATTTTCGAAAAGACCCATACTGCCTTGCTTAACCCGAATGGTAAAACCCGATAATGGTACCATTCCTCTTTGAACCTGAACCCTAGCAATTTTTGTGTACTCTCTGTCATTAATAGATGGTGGTATCCATCTTTTAGATCCAATGTTATGATTCACTAATTTTCCCCCACTGTCCGAATAAATGTTTTCAAACCCTCAAAATGAAATGATTTGTCAGGTAAAGTTTTGTTTAGCCTTCGCAGGTCTATAATAAGCCTCCATTTTTTGGGTTCTGGTTTCGGTCTTAAAAATATGGGACTTACTTCCAACAGACAACTTGGTCTTTTGGCCTCTTTCCCAATTTTGATTATTGCATGCTCTTCTACAAGCCATGATATTTCCTTTTTTAACCAAACTTCCTGCTCTTGTGTTAATTGGTATTGCCTTGGGGTGCTTTGTGACGCTAAATGGAGTAAGCCTTTTGGAAATAGTGGGATGCCATACTTTAGCCAATTTAAAATCAGAGGTGATGCCTTTATCTTTTCCTCCCAGTATGTTACTGATGTCTGTTTGTTCAAACTTTTTACCACTGATTGTTTGGGAGCTCGAGCATAGTCAACTATAGTTTCTTCCTTGTGCTATATGTCTTGTAATTTCTCGAGACTGACTTGATTTCCTTTCAAATAGTTGTCTATCTGATCTTGAGGTGCAGTTATTAGCATAGTGTTCCAATTCTCCACAATTGTAGCATGAGAAGGTATCGTTTCTTTCCCTTTCTGCACCGTAAGACCTATTTCGTTCTCTATCAAATGAGTAGGGGCCTTGTTTCCAGTGTGATTTGCTCTTGAACCCTGATCTTTCATAGAACTCAGACCCTCGAAAAACTGTTTTTCATTTGAGTACTTTCTTTTCCTCTGTTGTTTCAGGCTTGCTGCCTGCCTTGCACGTTTAATTATTTCACCATATGCCGATAACCCATCACTTTTTGATTGTGGTAATTCGACTGCTACTTCCCAGCTATATTCCTTTGCTACGTTTAAAACAACTGTTCGATCAAGTGTTTTTGTTCTTGCACTTTCAATATGGTGGATTACTTCGTCTCCAGTTGAGGCACTTAATGCCAAATCTAAATCATTTCCAATAGCGCAAAGTGCATTGTATTCAAATTGGTCCCTAGCCCTTTTAAACTTTACAACAGGCCAATTTTTGTTGATTTCCGATCTCATATTTGACACTTCAACATTTTCTGTAATATGATTTACATCCTCTCTCAAATGTTTGATCTCTTTTAACAATGCTTTTATATCAGCTGCATCCTTAAACACTCTCTTTGTTCTCTTTGATCTTTTTTCACATAACTCATCATCACTTTGAGACATACTTAAAGATGGACTTTTGTAGCGTAAAAACCCCTCCTGGTTAGTTTCCTCTTCAACATAGGCATTTTCAAATGCTTCTCCCTCCTTACTTTCACTCAAACCATTTTGTTATGGCTGGGCCAAACCACTAGTGAGTGTAAGACGTTCTATCAAGTCAGCCCTATTTCCTTTAGTACTCAAGCTTAGGCAGGTGCAAAGGTTTTTTAGAGCCTCAACTAACATATGGGAGCGCCATACATCACTTTGTTGTGCTTCTATATCATTTGTTTGGTTCGTTTGTTCCGTTAGTTCCATGTTCTGATTTTGTGTTTTATTTAAAGCCATATTCAGTGAATATTGGGTAAGTTTTTACTGGAAAAGAGTATCAATAAGTGTATTAAGCATGTTAAGAACCTTTCGATTAGCCAGAAAATAGAATTTCGGGCAACTACTAAAGCAGTGAAAGAAAAGCACAAAACTTCCCTTCTTGGATCTGTTGCTTACTTATACTCAATCAATTAGACTCACAATCAATGACCTCATCATTATGCAAACTCACTGAAACTATGACTATCAGAATCACCCGATTCAGTGATTTCAGTGATCATGGGGTCAGGTGATCCTTGCGATAATATCCCTCCTGTGCCTTCGTCACAGTCAGTCTTGAGTTAAAAAAATGAAAAATTGCAAATATCTTTAAATTTTAATAAGACAACCTTTCGAATTCGACTAAGTAAACTTGTTTAGCATAAAATTTGCATATATATACAAAAAAATTTAAGAATTTTCTAACAAACCTTATAATCTAACCCTAACCTAAAAGTTTTCACAATAATTTGTTTATTTTTTCAAATTAGAGTGCAATATATAAGCACATCGCAGGGTACGAGATATGCGTTTATTCTTTTTTAAATATTTGAAAACCAGTAATTAGTATTGAATGTAATTTTTTTATTAGATACATATTACTAAAACTTTATTTTAAAAAAACTCATTCAAATTAGTCAACTAAATACCAAAACAATGCAAAAAACTGCTTGTTTGCTTCTTAAATTTCAAAGTTTTTGCTAAAATATTGTAACACAATTTGTTATACTTTTTTGGACTAGTTTTTTGTTATATATAAAATTATACAAAAAAACATATAAAATTACTATAAACTTGTTAGTCAAAATTAGTTTCAACCTATATTAATTTAAAAGTATTATTTTATGGCAACCTGTTGCCATGGCGACCCCATGATCAACCAATCGAATTCAATCCTGTGCATCATGTGCTCGATACGAGCACGTGATGCACATAATCGAATTCAATTGGTCGATCACATATACTTAAAAAAATTATTAAAAAAATTTAAGTACAACGAAAAAAATTATTAAAAATTTATAAAACAGAAAAAAATTATTAAAAAAATTTATAAAAAAGAAATCCGGTTCCAAGTTTAAATTTGTTTAATTTATTTTTTTTTATTTTTTTTTATTAAAAAAGGCGGGTTTAACATATAAAAAACCCAAGTTTCAAGTTTATTTTTTTTAATTTAATTTTTTTTTTAATTTAATTTTTTTATTAATCTAATTTTTTTTAATTTTTTTTTATTTAATTATTTTACTTTTTTTTTGTAGAACTAATAGGACAAAAAGAAAATGTAACAACAAGAAAACCAGAAGAAAAGAAGAAAGAAAACAGGATGACAAAAGAAAATAAAAAGAAAGAAAACAGGATGACAAGAGAAGAAAAGAAGAAAGAAAACAGGACGACAAAAGAAGAAAAGAAAAAAGAAAACAGAACAACAAAAGATAAAAAGAAGAAAAAAACCAGAACGACAAAAAAAGAAGAAAGTAAATGGGACGAGAAAGAGAAAAGCGACTAAAATGGTGAAAGAAGCAGAAAACGGAAGAATAATTTGAAGACTTACTGACAAAAAATCGTCAGAGACACGTTAGCAAACGAAAAACAATTCGACCAAGAACAAAAAAAAAACTTACTAAAAGAATCCACCAAGAAATAACGAAAGAACTTACCACTAAAAATGGCGAACCTACACACCAAAAAACAATGAATTTGCTAGAGATCCAATCCGTAATCCTATTAATCCGGATTAATCCTATTATTTATATTTGATATATATATCCGGATTTAGTATTTTAAATAGGATTCATCCGTTTTTAAATAGGATGGATCCGGCCAAATCACTAGTAATAACTTACAGGTAGGAACGTCCCGAATAAGAAAATGATGATCCCGATCATGCATATTTGTTCAGCCAATTAAAATCAAAAATTTTTATCATGTAAAGAACATCACATGCAGATTAACCAATCAAATCGTAAATCTTTATAAAACGAAAGAAATGAATTTTAATTAAAATTTATGGCTAAAGTTCAAAATAAATGCCGTTAAATGTTACTGTTAGATAAGCAAGCATGTATTTAATAACTTAAATTGAGATTATTAAATTTTTCTATAGTATTTATTTACAAAACCTTAATAATAATAATAATAATAATCTATATATATTTAATTCTATGTCTAATTCTATATTTAATTCGACATCTAATTCTATGTCTAATTCTACGTCTATTCAAACTTCTAATATATTACACTTACTATCTTTATACAACTATTGCACTAATAAATTCTTTGCAATTTTAACACACATCATATATAAACTTCTTATCGTATTTTAACACCTATAATGATAATAAAGTGCATAGTTAATTAATATTATTCGTATACTTTTAATTTCCTAAAGGATTTCTATGCAACACGTATAATAAAAAAAATATACGAACTAATTACTTCCTCCTACACTAACGCTATTAATCATTTTAAACTTTTTTTTACCTTTTTTTTTTGTTCAACACAAAAGATTTCGTCAACGTAGTGATTGCAATTTACTTATAACTTCGGTAGGTAAATTGTAATATGAAGGTCGAATGATTCAAAATGATTCAACTGAAAGTATTATAGTACGGCATGAAAAATTCAAGTTTCTTAGTATACTTGACTGGGTTCATAGAAGAGATAATCTTCCGAAAAAAGTATATAAAAAAAAATCATTAATAAATTGTGTAACGATCTACAAACTCGGGGCACTCGGGACGTTCCTACCTCGAGTAATAACTAAAAAAAAACTTACATTAATTTGTTATAGAACTTCCTACACTAAAATTCGATCTTAATCTTTTGATACACAAAAATTAATTATATTTCGCATAGCTCACTGCATTTGTCTGACACGTTTTTTGTTAATTTATTAAATTCGAAATTGACATTTCATTTTGTTAGATACAGTATTTGAAATAAACTATTCAAATTTGGTTTCATAGCATTTGTAGCCAAATTCGTAAATGTAATGAGTAAAGTGATAGCACTTTGTACTCATATAGAATCCGGATTTAATAATTGAATTCGGATTTATCCAGATTTGGATTATCATCCGGATACACAAAGTAGGATCCGAATTTAATCTGGATGGCCCTTAAAGAATAGGATCGAAACACTAGAATTTGCTAAAAGAACCCACAGAAAACTGACAAAGGACTCTGAACGAATCTACTGAAGAACTTACTAAATGAACGAACACCAAGGAACCACAAAAAAATGATGAAGAACCCTAAATGAACCTACCGAAAACAATGAAGAACTTTTTGAAACCCCCACCAAAAACTGACAAAGACTCTATTAAATAACTCACCAAAAAATGTCGAAAAACTTGCTTAATGGAAAAAAACAACCCACCGAATCACAAAAAATCCACTGATTCAAACACGACTTTACGCTCCTACTATGGCTCCAGCTACTGCTCCTAATAATAACTCCAACAATGACTCCAACAACGGCTCCAACAACGACTCCAAAGAAAGCTTTAGCGACGGCTTCAACAACGGCTTTAGCGACGCTTTAAAAAAAAATAAATGTTAATAAATAAAAAAAATATGATAAAACAAAATAAAAAAATTATTTATATAATTGCCAATCTGAAAAATGATTGGGTGATCATATAGGATCTCCATGCCAACAGGTCACTGTTTTAGTTTTTCCTTAATTTAAAATTAAATTTTGCGATTATATAGAGCAAAAGAAAAAGAATAAACTTATTTTTTCTGCCAAGTTACAGTTCTGCTATTTTTGCACAAAACAAAAATGTAATTTTGCCAAAAACAAAAATTTACTAACTTTGAATTAGCAATTATATGTAAAATTATACTTCAAACAACTTTACTTAGGCGACAAAAGTAGGTTATCTTGTAAGAAAAATGAGTTATCTATGTATTAAAGTTAAAATTTTTTAGATTTTCAATATAAAATCTTTTTTTTGTTAAGACAACCTGCTTTAGGCTTCTAAGTAAACTTGTTTATAGTAATTCTACTTGTATTAAAATCAAAACATGTGTGAAAAATGAGTTAAAGTTAGAATTTTTTTTATTAAAAAAAAAATTCTAATTTAATCCTATTTTTCATTTAGTAAAAAGTTCAAAAAATAGCACTATAACCTTAGTATAAGTAAAATTATATGCTGAACAAGTTTATTTAGAGGCACAAAGCAGGTTATCTTGACAAAAAAAAGGGTTTTATATTACAAACCAAATATTTTTAATTTTAGCACATTACTAACTTGCTTTTTTATCAAGATAACCTAAATTTTGTCACTAAGTAAACTTGTTTAGTATAAAATTTTGCATATAATAGTATTTTTAAAATTAGCAAATTTTTTTTATAAAATTTTACTGGAAAATCATTAATTTTTGCAAAATTTTAAAAAGTTATCTTAAATATTTTTATTTTACTATTTTCAATATATTTAATCCTAAAATTTAAAAATAAATTAATATGTAGGTTAAAAAAAAACTTGAGCTTAAAGTTTATAGTAAATTTATCATATTGGTTGATTTTTGGAATTGGCCAATAACTTCTGATTCCCTGGTCCATTTCAGATGATTTAGCTACCAAAATGTTTATCTAGTGAGAGGATTTCTAATGAGACCAAAATCATTAAAATCCAATCACAGGATTTCAAAATAGGTTGAATTTTATACAAATTTAATAGTAAATTTAAAATTTTTAGATAAATATTTTAATCTTGAATAACTTCTGATCTACTAGTCAATCTTGGATGATTTAACTACCAAAATGTTCGTCTCAATAAGACAATTCCAACAAGCCCAAAATCAGATTTTAATGATTTTGGTCTCATTAGAATCCTCTCACTGAGATGAACATTTTGGTAGTTAAATCATCTAAAATGAGCCAGTGGATCAGAGGTTATTGGCCAATTCCAAAAATAAACCAATATGTATATTTTTATTATAAGTTTTATTATAATTTATTATACAGTGTGATATCTTCTCTGGTTGCTAATCAATCAATTAATTAGTTTGAATATGATTTACAAACTTTTTTCAATAATTACTTGTACTAACAAAATTTCAAACTTTTATAACTATCTCTTAAACCGTCCAGTAGACAAATTTGCCTGCTAAAATCTTATTTTTTTGATTTTTAAGCAATTGTGCCAGATTTTTTTAAGCAACTCTACCTTCTTTTATAAGCTAGAATTAAAGTATACCATTTTGTAGATCAACTTGTGATTTTATATCATGTGGTAGTGGTATATTACAAGGAATATGTGTGCTAGTAGTACAGTGATTATCTATTAATCGCTATTAATTTACTATTAAAAAAATCAAAAAAAAAAATCAAAAAAAAAATTATTATGAATAAGTCTCTACATTTCATACGATGATATTTCATCTATGTCTGTAATATTTATAGCTGAATTATTAGAGCAATTAAGAAGCTTTAACCCAATAAGCATTTCTTTAACAAAAATACAAATTATTTTGTAAAATTTTGCTTGCGATCTAGGGTGTGGCAACTTAGAGAAGTTGTCAAGTTGTCACCCCCCAAGTGGCAGGTTGAGAGTTCAAATCTCACCGGTGACGATAATAAAAAAGAGGTCTGTATTCGGTAACTGTGGCTCAGATTGGTTGGGTATAAAACCTGTAACCTTGGTTCTACCATCTTGAATGGGAGCTTTCGGGCACAATAGTATTTGTTACACCACAAATCCAGAGAACCAGAAAAACAGAAACCCGTTTGGCAAGTTCCAAGTAAGGAGGTGAGAAGATCTAATGGTGCTACCAAAATAAGGTTGTACTGGGGTCGGAATGAACCCTATAAGGCCAATGTAGGTTACGATATGGCCTTGGCGCAAGTTACTGAAGACCACGATAGTTATATGATATGGAACATATTATTGTAAGTGGCTAGCAATTTCTATGAGAGTAAAGTAGCCCTAAGGTCAGTGGCTATTGAGAATAATCCTAGAAAAGCCATAATATATATTGGCTTAAAGATAAGATAGTAATAGGAGAAGCATGGGTCAGAGAGTTTAAATAGGCAGGTCCCGAGTTGGTCTGCAGGTATGACAGCTAGTGTAGAACCTTCAGGCAGACTACTTAAATTAGACACCAAAAGTGAACATGTGGCTAGTTGTACACTTATTCATATAACAAATATTACAAATATTCAATAAAGCTTTCGGCCAAAGTAGATGGGCATTAAACAAAAAAAAAATTTTGCTTGCGATCTTTGCTTGTATAACATGGTATGTGCAATGACGTACTATTGTATTGTCACATCCCAGGAGTTACTCTAGTCAATATCAGTTAGTCTTTTAACAAAAAAAAATTTACTATGCATTTACTTTTTTTTAATTATTTTAGCAAGCAAATTTGCCTGCTTAACTTAGACGGTTTAAAGGATAAACTAAAAAACTATAGCTTGAAAACCATAAAATAGCACTTGTCATTTAGAGATAAAGCTTATAAACTACCTGCTAACAAGCTTATTACTTATCATAAAAATAGCATTTGTTATTTAGAAAAAAGTTTATAGACTATTTGCTAACAAGTAAGAGTTTATTACTTACTGAAGAAAAAGGTACTAGTACATTTTCCAATAAGGAGTATAGTAAGTATATGCTTCAATTTTACAAGAAAATACCCACACTTGTTAAGAATATTCAAATAGAAGTTTTTTTAGTGTTGATATCTCTTTTGAAATTTTAACAAAGTGGGCTTTTTGGTATATTTTTTTCAAAAAATTGGTAATATTTACTTTCCAAATTAGAAAGACTCCTACCATATTGAAATTAGATCACAGGTGAATTTTGGAAACAAAATAAACAATGAATAACACATAAGGTTTTTTGGAAAAAACTATTAGTAAAATTTATTAATAAAATTTTTTTTAATATAGGTTTGTTTCTTTTTTTTTAAAAAAAATATATATATTAGACTATATTCTTTTTTTGATTTTTTCATTTTGTTCTTTTTTATTTGATTGTTTGTTTAAATTGTATAGATTTCTTTCATTTTTTGTTATTCTTTTTCTCATTTTCTTTGTTTATTCCTTTTTTATAATATTGGTACATATTTTTGCATATTTAATATTTGCAAATATTAGTTAGTTAACAATTTTGCTAGAATCTAAATGGAAGAAGTTTTAAAAAAAAGGGTAGTTATGATGAGCTATAAATTTTAGCAAGTGATCTATTATTAGAGTTAAGTAGGACCCTGGACATTTCTTATATAGGTTATAACTAGATTTTGGCCAATTGTGATCTAATTTGCTAAAAATAACAAAACTATATTTAATTAAATAACTTTTGATTTAGTAATCAGAATTGAATAAACTTTTTTTTGTTAGAAGCACCTTATTAAGAGCTTCATTTTAAAAAAAGTTCTTTCAAATTGGACCACTAGATGCCAAAATTATTGCCAAAAACTGTTTTTTGCTTCTTAAATTTCAGAAAGTTTTGCTAAAAAAATAAAGTATAACCTCTGTACTAGATGTTTGGGGTTCTAGTTAAGTAATTAACCTTGGTAATAGTAAAATGAAATCTATTTTAGCAGGTCACAGATAAGTATCTATGATAACTAGATAAATTGTATTTTAGTTATAAGATTAGAAAACTAGTTATAAAATTGATATTTGCATATATAATTCTCTTTTATATAATAAAATATGGTATGACTACTAGGTTAAAAAAAATTAATTAATTAGTTTTGACCAATTAATTAATTAACCAACTATAGTTATTTTTTTTTATTTTGAACTATTTGTTCTTATATTTAAAATTGATCAAAAACTTTACAAAGAGTTGTTATAATGCTAATTTGAATTTTATAATAAAATTTACAAATATTTTAGAGTTTTGTATTTAGTTTTTACAAAGTTTATTAAAGTTCAAATTAGAAAGGTTTAGATTAGAGAGAAAGTAACTATAGTTGCCTTTTTCTAATCTGAACCTTTCTAAACCTAACACTATTAAACTCTCTCTAAACTGAACAAAATCTCCTAGAACATTTGTAAATTTTATTATAAAGTTTGAATAAGCCATATATAACCTTTTGAAAACTGAACATTTTCAAAGTTTTATATAGTAAAAAAAAGCAGCCCCAGCAGTTTGGATTAGAGAGAGTTAACTGTATAATCAATTGGCCAACTAATTAATTAATTAATTAATTAATTAATAAAACTTAGCTGTTAGTAAAATATATATAAAATAGCAACTAAAATAGCTATATTAATATTCTTATATAATTAGTTGATTAATTAGCCAACTAACTAGTCAATTACTTAACTAATTAACTAATTAATTAAAGGGTATGCCATTTATTATGTGATTTTTACCATAGATATATAATCAGAGATAGTGATTATGTCTATATATTATATTAATTAATTAGAATTAGATAAAGTAATCACACTATATATGGATAGAATTAGCTACTAAGTAAAAAATATCATATAATAAATAGCATACCTTTTAAAAAGATATCTATAAATAATGTTATACAAGTAAAAAGTAAGATTATACAAAAATAATATTTTTTTTAATAAAATAAAAAGTAATTTAAAAAAAATAATATAATTTTTAAAAAATTATAAATAGCAACCTATTACATAGTGACTCTAATAGGATTAGCTAATTATATTTAAGATTAGTAATCTTATAAATAATTTTTTTATTTTAATTAATGATCATATCATAATTTTATTTCTAAAAATAGTTACATTAACTAATTTTAGTATTTTGTATCTTATAATTAAACTATAGCTTATTCAGTTACTCAAGGCACCAGTGTATGACCTGCTAATTCAGAATTCGTTTCACTCCTTTATTAAATAATTTTTAATGTGGGAGTTTACTGACTTGGTTCTGAGGCCTGTCATGATCACTCTAGTTATTGTTTCACCAACTAAATCTACCTGTTTCTATTTACTTTTTAACCTCATCACATATAATTCTAAGGCAATCTTTCTACTTATTTTTTTTTGATACTTGGTTATCCTTCATAGCTTTAATATGGGCTATTGCATTCTTTCTTTTGTCAGATTTCTTTGTTTTTCAGTATGTCTTTCTTCTTCTTCTCTTTTTTTTGTTCTTTGAAGTGATTCCTACTTCTTTTTTCTAAATCACAGTTTTTTTATATTTTTCTTTTTAAATTTTAATTTGAAAACTTGATATCTATTCTTTTAACTACATGAGTAGTATATGACTAATTATTTTGTTTGCCAGGCTGAGATCTTTTAAATTACTTTTAACTCAAGCTTTATTATTCTCCTAGTTAAAAGCATTCTTTATTGTTTATTAGATAAGCTCTTATTAGTCAGGATTCTTAGTAGAAAATGCCAATCTGTCTTTTTCTGATCTTCATTAGATATTAAGATCCATATTTTCTTAGCCATTCCTGTTTCTTCCAGGTTCTAGGTTTTTTTGTCTGAAGAGCATATGGCCAAATAATCAAATGATTCTTCTTCTGTAGTACATTTGTGACAAATAGTACTTTGATATAAGTTACTCTAATTGTACTTTTTTACTAGTATGGGAAAAGTTCTATTAATTGCTTTTATTCTAAACATCTATTTTTTGTATTCTTTTTTACTAAGGGCTTTGGTTTTTTGGGTATTTTGCTAGAATTTTCTAAAAGTCTGCCAATTCTTGTGCTCATCCTTTTGGTATCTGAAAAATGTCCATTCAGTTTTAGGATGGTGACAATATTACATAATATTATTTTACTATACCCCCTACTACTTTCCCCTCTACATAAGAGAAATTTGATTAGCTATTATGAACTTTTATATTTAGCATAAGATTTCAAAAACCCCTTCTCTCTAAAATATTATGTAATATCTGTCACTATTCTTATAGTATATATCTAGCATTTTTTTATAAATTGTCTTATTGGAACCTCAATTCAGTAGTTGTAGTATAGTTGCGCCATATGGAAAAAAGAGGAAACTTTTTGTTTCTTCTGTTTTTATTACTGTTTTGTCTAGTAGCACTAATGCCTCTTTTGCCAGATGATTAGCTTTTTCATTTAGTATTATTCCTAAATGCACTATTATTTTATATAGGTAAATTTCAAGTTTTACTAGCAATATTTTCTTTAATTTTGCTTAATATTTTACTATTTTTGATCTTATACCAGGTTTTGAGGGATTCTAGTCTTTTCAAACCTTCAATGCTTTGAATTGCTACTTGGCTATCTGTATAGATATTCATGATGCTTGAAGTAGGAAATATTAGTATTGTTTCTAGAATTTCTATTAGTTTTGTTTTTGTCAAGAAGAACCACTCTTTAATTCTACTCCTAGTTTCCTTGACTATTCTATTTTCTTTATCAATTTGTACTATAGTATACTATATACTGCCTTGTATTCTTTTTCTCCTATATTTCCAAGTGAGCTATTTGTATAGAAAATAAGATTTTTAAATCTTTTGTTATAATATAGATCTTTTTTAAGTTCCTGTTTTTTTTTCTACTAGCGACTATTTTTCTTATACTAATAATATTTCAGATTTTAGATTGTCTAATGGTTTGCAAGTTACTTTTTCTCTTATATTTCTTTGACAAGACATATTTAGATCTAATATTTCTTTTAGATTGCCTAGGTCTATTAGCAGTCACCAGCCATCTGTTTTTCTTTTAGGGGAGTGCAGAAAATCACGTAATTAGGGTTTACATAGATCATACCCCTCCCCCCTAGTGATAGGACTATTGACCAATCAAATTTAACCTTTTATAATATTTAAAAAAACTCAAATACCAGTATCTTTAACCACACGATCGATAAAAGTCGCTATATAGTAAACTCTAAATTTTACTAAGCAAATCGATTAAAATGATTAAGTAAACTTATTCAGCAGGTTAAAATACACTTACCACAAAATTTTCATAAGAATTGGAGAACTTTTTATTAATTGACTTTTGATTTTTACGATCGATGAAAAATTAAAATTTTTTAAAAAAATATATTTGGCGAACGTAAAAATCAAAAGTTAAATAATAAAAAATTCTTCAATTTTAATAAAAATTTCAGGGTATATGCATTTTGATCTGCTTAATAACTTTACTTAATCGATTTTAATCGATTAACTTAGTAGAATTTAGACTTTACTATGTAGCAACTATCTGCGATTAACTAAAAATCTATTTTATTTTAATATTATTGGCTATTTATACTATATATATATATGGGGACCCCACCCCTCTAAAAAATTATGTGATTTTCTGCACTCCCCTTAATCCAATTATTGATATTGTTTAGCTTTTTATGTTTTAGTAAGATTTTGACTTGATTCATCTTTTCTTTAATTTACTTTGTAGCACTCATCCTTATTGTATTAATCTGATCTCTTTGTCATCTTTCTCCCATTCTATTATTTTTTTGCTTATCTAGGAGTTTGTTTAAAATTTTACTTAGTACAGACCTATTCCTTTTTTGAACATTTTGCTAAGATTTTTTTTCTTTTTTCTTGAATTGTGAGTCTATTATTTGAAACTTTGGCTTGATTTCTCTTAATTTCTTGTTAATTATAACAGTTTCTTTCAAAGCTCGAAACCAGTTTGGGATTATTCCTTTAGTCAGGTGATTTCTAATTTTTTTATCTGCTACCAGGTTAGTAAGCAATGATTCTGACTTGTTACAATCTGCTCCAGATACTAAATTCTTAATCTTTTAATGCTTTGTATATTTCTATATTATCCACTTTCATCAAAAATTTTTTTTATCACTTTGTCTGAATTGTGTGGATACATAATTTTTCATTCATTTTTGTTAAGCTTGCTTTTGATTGAGATCTTTAAAGTTTTTGCTATACCTAGAATCACAATGTCTAGATTATTTAACCACTTTTTCTTGTTTATCTGGTCTTTATTTAAAAGCCAGATTGGTTCCGTAAAAAGCAGATCAAGTTGTACAGTTTTGAGTCTAATTCTTGTTATCTCTTCTGCAAGTTTTAAATTATTTAGTCTAATTAGCTATTTTGTTATTGAGTACTTACAATATCTTTGCTATAGAGATTTGAGGCCTACTATATCTATGTAATATAAAAAGGAATTTGCTATAGTTTTTTCTGTTTCTGCTTTCCACTTTACTACTTGTAACATTGGATTTTGTATTATATTGTACTCTTGTTTTTAAGAAGAATAAGGTTTAATTTGTACTTAATTCTTGGTAGAAATATTTTGTTTTTAATATATTTGGCTGTTCTATAGAGATTTTTTTCAAATGAGCTAGCTCTGCTACTTCCTGCTTGAGTTTTGCTTTTATACTTCTTCTACCCTCTTTTACTACAATTCAAACTTCAAGGTATTTTGTTAGGCCTCTTTCTTTTTTTGCTAGTATCTTGTTTTTCATATTTTATATACAATTTGTTTGTTTTTTTTTTAATGCAAATATATTTTTTTTAAAGCCATTATTGGAGCTGTTGTTGGAGCTATTGCTAAGATTGTTAGTTCTTTTAGTAGGTTGTTATTTTTGTTAGTAGATTTGTCGTTTCTTTTCATTTTCTGTGAGCTCTTTGTTGTTTTTGATGAGTTCATTCAGAGCTTTTTATCAGTTTTTTCTAGTAAATTTATTATTTCTTGGCATTAATCTTTTTTAGTTTTTGGTAAATTTATTTAGAGTTCTTAGGACCCCGGACATCTCTCATATAGGTCATAACTGGATTTTGGCCAATTTTGACCTAATTTGCTGAAAACGTCAAAATCTATTTATTTAAATAATTTCGATCCAGTAATCAGAATTGAATGAACTTTTTTTGTTAGATGTGCCTCACTGAGAGCTTCATTTTAAAAAAAAGTTCATTCAAATTGGACCACTGGATGCCAAGATAATTGCCAAAAACTGTTTTTTTGCTTCTCAAATTTCGGGGGTTTTTGCTGAATTGCGTAACGTATGACCTCTGTACTATATGTCCGAGGTCCTGAGTTCTTTGTTAGTTTTTTGTAGGATCTTTTAGTAAATTCATTATTTTTTAGTAGATAGGTTTACTGTTTTTAGTAAGTTTTTTTTTTGCCATTTTTTTATAGATTCTTCTGTGAATTTTTCATAGTTTTTTGGTAGATTCTTTTAGTAAATTTTTTTTTGTTCTTGGTCAAGTTATTTTTTATTTGTGTTTAAGTTTTTATTAATATGTTTTTATTAATTTTTTGTCAGTAAATCTTTGAATTATTTTTAGTTTCATTTTCTATTTTCTGCTTTTTTGTTACTGTTATAGAATAGTTTGTTAATTTTGGTAGAAAGTAGTTGAAAAATTAAAACTTAATAAGGAAATTATGTAATAACTGTATTTAGTAATAGTGATATACAAAATTGATGCTCAATGACACTCAATGACGTTTAGTGACGCTTAATGCCGCTTAGCGACGCTTAGCTCAATAGATATATAAACCTGCCTTATTTTCTTTAGTTTAGAACAGATCCAGGAGATCCAGA
>QKWP01000019.1:468073-494849 GCA_003550325.1 Gigaspora rosea | reverse complement strand
AAAAAAAAAAAAAAAAAAAAAAAAAAAAAAACCGATTCTACTCCTAATTACAATTCACAAGAACCCATCCATTTGAAACCCCCATTCTAACTATTAACACTTCCCAAATCCCATACATAATTTCTGAACCCTCGCCCTAAACCTAACCTTAGACAACTATTCTGCATTACACAATCCCCAAATTATCAACTAAACCTAACAATCCGTTTTCCTTTCTGATTCTATCATGAACTCTATCTCTAAAAACCCTTACCTACCTACAAACCCGTCTCTACCATCAATTCTATTTTCTTAACACCAAAATTTGAATTTATCATTACAACCTATCTCTACTCACCTGAAATTCAATCCCTATATCCACCTCAACCTATCTACAAATTCGTTTTCGACCTTTGAGCTCATCCTAATACTAACTTTAAATCTTATCGACTCTTTAAACCTACCTGCTTTAGTAATCAATACCCTTAACCTAAAACTCCTAATTGTAATTTCAGAAGACTGCAAGACCCGGAGTTTTTCTAACGCCCGATCCAAGACCCTGGAAGAGACCCCAAATTCGATAGCACTAACGTTAAATGTAACGATACTAAATGATAGAAATCTTACCCACGGCAAACATAATCTACTCGTAATGTGGTAACGATGTTCGAACCTCAAGACACAAGATAACAAGACATATTCCAACGTCACCTATTCGTTACCCGGACCAAGTCCCAGACTTAACAAAGAAAGACCAGGCCGAACCAAATAAGAACCGGTCGAGCGAAACAAGGCTAGACCCTCCGAACAGTGAAGTAAAGCCCAACGGAAGAATCAGACTCAGACAGAGTTTCTTTAACGTCGTCCAACTTGAGACCCCGAAAGAGATGTACCAACTTTAATGATACTAGCGCAACGATACTATTAATGAAGGACTCAAGTGCAAGGTCCTATAGAACCAGACAAGTTCCGACAAAGCCAAATACGAGAAGGAATTAATAAACATGTTCCAAATTAATAAAAAAAAAAATTTATAATAAAATAAATTTTTAGAAAAAGAAATATAATACTTAATCGGAACCACACCACCAGAGTAACAAGACTCAAGCCCAAGGCCTCGTAAAGAAAGACAAGCCCCAAACAAAAAATCAGACAAGACCCGTTGAAACTACCTGCTAGGACCTTCGAAGTAAGAACTAGGCAAACCGGCTATACCAATAAAGACTCTACAAGCAAGCTCCGCAATCAACAAAAAATTGGACGACCACCCTAACAAAAGACTCCAACAAGAAGATGCTACGAACCGTAAGCTCTATGTCCATAGGGATGCCGGAACGATGAAACCTAAAAGAACAATGAACTATGTGGATGAAAATTTTATAAGAAATATAACAAGGATCCCCGAAGTGACGAATACAACTCTTACCTCCACGAAGTAAACCCAACGATGAAGTTCAAGTCCACAAGAATGTCCAAATGGCAAGAAAGCGTAGACGCCGAAGAATAAGGACGCCAAAGACAAAAGACCACTAAATCCCCAAAGAACCGACACCAACTACAACGACGAAGACCATAAGCCCCTAGAACGTCGACTCCAAGACTAAACTACGACTCCAAGAACGACGACGGTTATAAGATCGGTGCCCTATAGTAAAAAAAAAAGTTAACATGTGTTAACTGGGAAAATTTGTAATTTAATATGACACATGATCTTCTAGTATAACGTAGTAATTACACTATTGCTATGATCATAACGTATTACAGTACTATAAGTCGTGATAAAAACTAAGGACCTGGAACCGTGAAAAATCCACACGTACTAACAATTAACTGAGCCACTTACTTCGGAGCTACATGAAGCCTGCATTAAACAATTAATCGGAAAAGACAATAGACAAAGACTTTATCAAATTCGATACTTTGCACTTAAAATCTTAGATACAGAAACTGTTGAAACCAGACACAGACAAAAATTTTATAATTAGATATTACATTTTTTTTTTGTTTTAGATTTTACAAAATTTATTAGATTTAGGAACTCACGGAGTTCGTTCTTAAAGGGGAGAGAAATGTTATAGAATAGTTTGTTAATTTTGGTAGAAAGTAGTTTAAAAATTAGAACTTAATAATGAAATTATGTAATAACTGTATTTAGTAATAGTGATATACAAAATTGATGCTCAATGACACTCAATGACGCTTAGTGACGCTTAATGCCGCTTAGCGACGCTTAGCTCAATAGATATATAAACCTGCCTTATTTTCTTTAGTTTAGAACAGATCCAGGAGATCCAGACATTGTATTTTATCTTTACTTTTATATTTATTATCCTCCTCCCTTATCATTAATAAACGCTTGGGATTCCTAAGGAACAGACACCTTGGAATAACCCTCTTGTTAAATTAATAAATTGTCCATTATCTCTTGTTGTTTTATACCGAACTGCCTTAGAGAAGTGTGTAGTTTCTTACAGACATAAAAGAAACTATACTTCCCTCTTGCACACTGCTTCACGCCCAAAGTAAGGGATCTCAGGAGTCGTGTGATTGTTACTCTATCGGAATTAAAGAAGGCTTCCGGTACTGTAACAGTTACTTTGCTCTTTAGTACTATTCTTGTCTTTATTCTTGTTCTATTTTCTTGTTATTTTTGTTCTATTTTTTCTTTCTTTTTTTTTTCTTTTTTTTTATTTTTGTTCTATTTTTTCTTGTTTTTGTCTATTGTTCTCATTTTGTTTTTCTTGTCATACCCATTCTGTTTTTTTAATTCTAAAAAAAAAAAATAATTAATTAAATAAATTAATAAAAAAAAATAATTAAATTAAATTAAAAAAATTACAATAAATTAAATAAATTAAAAAAACTATAAGGGTGGTGACAGATATTATGTAATATTTTAGGGGAGGAGGGGGTCTCTAAAATCTTACATTAATTATAGATATTTATAATAGCCAATCAAATCTCTCTTATGTAGGGGGGAGGGGGTAGAGGGTATAGTAAAATTATATTATATAATATATGCCACCACCCTAAGCTAAATAAAAAAAAAATTAATTAAAATTACATAAAGCTAATTTTTTGGTTTTTATAACCCAACTGGGTTATATTTTAGAAATTTTTAAAAAAAATTTTTATATGTTTTAATAGATAGATAGGATTTCAAAAAAATTTTTAAAAATTTTATAAAATTTTATATATAAAATTTTTAAATAAAAGTTCAGGCAGGTGGGTTATTTTTTTTGTTTCATATTATGAGAACCAATAAATTAGAAGTTGAAACCAGTTTATTTTTATAAATTAAACCCAGTTTTAATATTTTTTTTTAATAAAATTTTTTAAATATATGTGATTAACCAATCAAATTTGATTATATATATCACATACTTATATTGAGTATATAATGCACATAATTAAATTTGATTGTCAATTATAAGATTACTATAGCAACAGGTTACTATAAAATAACACTCTAATTTTTTTTTATAAAAATTTGTCTAACTTCTGATTTTGTAGTTCAAATTAATTATTTTGGTACTATAGTATTTAATTTATTTTGATAAGAAAAATTAAATAAAATTATTTTAATTGGATTACTAAATCAAAAAATATTGACAAAAAACTATTGATTATATCTTTTTTGTTATAAAATTACTAATAAAAGTGCTGATATTTATTATTTAATATCTATTTACTATAGAGGCTTAACCCATACCAGATAATATTTGTCACTGATCATAATTTAAAATAAAATCTATATTTTCTACTTAACCTGCTAGCCTTTTAAAACCTACTAATACTTGTTTATTATAATTTTTTTTTAAACTAACTTTAATCCTAAACCCCTAATCCTAAAAAATGCATCTTAAAAAAATTTAGTTTTTGAGATTTTATACTATAATTTTATTTTAATCTGGATTTTATTACAATCTGCCACAATATTTACATATAAAATTTTAGCTGACCAAATTTAACCAAGAGTTAAGATTTTGCTTGACCCCACTCTCTAAAATTTTATCTAATAAATCTTAGCACTCTAACTAATAGATTTTTGCAAATATTTTTTAATTCAGTAATTCAAATAAAATAATTTTGGTATTATTGGATTTGTCTCTTTAGATAAATCAAATACAGTCACAATAAATGCAATATCTCTCTAAATGCATGTTTTTCTTTTTCGTAAAATGTTATTAGTGCTAAATGCACATTCTATATTCCGTAAATATATATTCTCTTAAATAATATTTATATCACACTAACCTCCCTAAATGCACATAGCCAATCAAATTTTAGTATTTAGATAGGTTTTATAGTTGTTGGTAGAAGTTACACAAATTTGATGATCTAATTTTTAAAGCTACAATTTAATTGGCTTTCTTTAAATGCAAACCTCTCTAAATGTATATTGCCCTATGTATTGCATTTATGGAGGTTTGACTATAGTATCAAAAATTATTCAATTCAGATTATTATATTACAAGATATAAAGATTTTTTTTAAGATGAGATTATGCCTCTTGGCATTTTATTAAGTATAATGATTATTACAAATTATTGTATTCAATTTATATACTATTACAATTACCGAAATTTGAACAAATTTTATCTATGACCTAAATCTACTAGAACCTTCTAAGTTCTCACTATATAGCTAGCCTAGATTTTACTAAGTAACTACTACTATATTTATTACTTTATCTATCCTATTTTTTTTAAAACTTTCAAATTAGTGTATATTAGATAGATACTTTTGCTTTCAAATATTAAAGATTTTGTAAAATTATATGTAAATATATAGATTTAAAATTTTTTTATATAGCTAAAGAGACTTTTTTTTAATTAAGATTAACTTTTTCTAACAATTCTTAGTCCTAACAACTTTTTTTACAAATACTAATCTATAAAAGCTTTGCTATTAGAGGGCTTCCAGAAATTAGCTGATTTCAGGGGGATGGATGGGTCAGCTGAAGTATCAGGTATAATTTTGGCCAAAATTTTATAATTTTGGTCACAGTTACAAAATTATTTTTGACCAAAATTATAGATTTATTACCAATATTTAATAATTAATAACTTTTAATTTACTATATCAAATTTAATGATTTAACTACCAAAATGATCCTCTTAATAAGAGGATTCTAGAAAGCCAAAATCATTAAAATTTAATCACTGAATCCTAAGATCAGAATAGATATATGTTACTATAAAAGTTTTATAACTTATTAAAAAATTATAAACTATTTATAGTAACACAAATTATTCTGATCTTTGGATTCTGTAATTGGATTTTTACAATTTTGGGTTTTCTAGAATCCTCTCATTGAGCTAATCATTTTGGTAGTTAAATCATCAAAATTGGCCTAGTAGATTAATGTTATTAGGGCAGTGTTATTAATCACCTGATTATTTTTTATCAGAGGCCTACCCCCCCTCCCTCTTTCTTAATATATAAATAGTCAGGTTCTTATATATAATTTCAACTTTTTTTACCCCCCTCCCCCCCTAAAAAATCACCTGATTTTTGTTACTCCCCTTAACAATTAAAAATTAATTTTTAATTGTTAATAACTTTTGATCTACTGGGCCAATTTTGATGATTCAACTATCAAAATGATTATTTCAAAAGAGGATTCTAACAAGTTCAAATAATTAAAACCTAATTACTGGATTCTAAGATTGAAATAGATTTGTGTTACTATAGAAGTTTTATAATTTATTAAAGTTTAATGATTTAACTACCAAAATGATTAGCTCAATGAAAGGATTCTAGCAAGCCCCAAATTAAAAAATCCAATTACAGGATCCAGAGATCAGAATAAATTTGTGTTACTATAAATAGTTTATAATTTTTTAATAAATTATAAAACTTTTATAGTAATACAAATCTATTTCGATCTTAGGATCCAGTGATTAGATTTTAATGATTTTGGGCTTGCTAGAATCCTCTCTTTAAGAGGATCATTTTGGTAGTTAAATTATCAAAATTGGTCTAGTAAATCAAAAGTTATTTACTATTAAATATTATATCTAACTTTTTAATAATCGTAAAAACTGATTGGCTGATTGGGTATCAGGTGGAGTGAGTAGGTAGGAGTAAAGTAGGATCATAGTAAAAAAAATCAGCTGATTTCTGGAAGCCCTCTAATATGTTCCTTATTGTATTTTGTATAATTTTTTATTAATAAAATTATTAAAATTACTATTTTATTTAATATTTTACTATGGGTATAGTTGCCGCCCAAATCCCAAACTATTATAGTTTGGGTTTGTCCGTGCCCAAATCCCAAACTATTATAGTTTGGGTTTGTTCGCGCCCAAATCCCAAACTCTGGTCAAACTAATTTCTCAAAAACTTAATTAATAATTCTTATTTAAACAATTGATATATATTCTTATATCTATATATAATATATTTGCAAAATATTAAGATGTTTGTTTGATTTTAATTTTCTGTAAATAACAATTGTTTTTTTTGAGTTTTGAGTTTGTCTGGTTTGTCCGGCAAGTATAACTAAGGGGCGTACCATTTATTATGTGATATTTTTTACTTAGTAGCCACTTCTATCCATGTATAGTATGATCACTTTATCTAATTTTAATTGGTTAATATAATCGAGATTACTAAAACACACTACTAGTGTTCAATACCATAACTGATAATAATTTTTACCAATTAAATTTTTGAAATACAAAAGATTAGATGTAATATAAAATTCTGTTGTTTTGGTATTTTTTTAAAAAATGTCTTTTAACTCAAAATTTTTTATGAAACCACCTTTTTTTTTTAAAAAAAAATTTCTTGCAAAATTTTAATATATACTATGCCTCACTCTAACCCTAACTATTAACTTTTAACTTTTGTTTATTTTTTTTTGTTTATTTTTTTGATATTGGTCTTCATACTGGTGTTGAACACTAGTGGTGCATTTAACAAGCTTGAATATAATATGGGATGAAGTCAATAGAAATGGGACAAATCTATCTAATAAATTTGTCTCATTTCTATTGACACTACTCTATATATGGACTTTATTACTATCTCTGACCATGTATTTATAATAAAAATTATATAATAAAAGCATGTTCCTAATTAATTATAATATCTTGCACTAAGTAAGCTTGTTTAGCATTAAAAAATATATTGAATTGGCATATTTTATTTTGTTTTTTTTAAAATTTGAAGAAACTATACTTGATTTTAGAAATTTTTCTCAAAAATTTAAATTAAGTATTTCTGCTTCAAATTTTAAAATAAATAAAATAAAATATACTAAAATGATATCTTTTAAATTGTAATACAGTATGAGATAGCAAAAAGCATCCAATTTTTTTAGGGGGTGCCAAATTTAGAGTATATAACACAATTTCTGATTGGCTTATTTTTATTAAGATGCCAAAATTAATTTATACAATATGAGCTATAATTGGTTAATTATTATGAGTTTACTAAAATGCATATATAGTGTTTTACACTATATTACACAAACTATTAGAATAGCTAATCAAAATTTAAAATCAGATGTAACATAAAATTTTAGTTTTTTTGACGTTTATATTTCAAATGTTTGCTTATTCAAAGCAAGAAACAAACAAGTTTTTTTCAACTCTTTCTGATGATCATCTGGACCAACTTTTCCGCGACAACCGAACTGTAGAAATCTATAGATAATATGCAACCTCTTACTACAAAACTTTTTTTGGAGAATTCGGAACAAGAGTTCTACTCGGGGCAACTGAAAAAGAGCTAAAAAAGAAATCATAAGATAGGTCTCCCTGGAGTAAAACACAAAAACTATTAAATAGTAGTTGGTTACTAAGTAACTGGAAGTCTTTGTCATTAAGCTTAAACATTTTTGAACTTTATGAAAGCTGCATATTTTTCTGTGAACTACAAAACTTATATGGTTTCAAACCTACAAAACAAGTTGGACCTCTTGGTACTTTCTTCGTCCCTTTGGTCTTTTTCAAAATTTCGACAAAGTGGACATTTTGGCTTACCCCTCCAAAAAATCGACAATGTTTACCTCCCCAATCTGGAAATGCGGCTACCATATTGGAATGAAGTCACGAGTAGATTTCGGCCTTTCAGAATAAACAACAAACGATATGTGTTTGAGAAAACCTTGTAACGAAATTTCATTCTAGAATGTTCTTATAGCCATAGTTTCTTTTACACACCTATCTCTACAGTTTTTTTAGGTTATAGGCCATTTTTTTCTAGTAATAGTTTTTCGCCTACATATGATAAATTGAGTTTAGTTAGAGTAGAGACTACTTTTTTTAGTATCATGTAATTTTTAAAATTGTTCATCCTGGTGCCAGGTTTTAATTGACCTAAGGCCTTGCTTTTTATTTTTCTTCTTTTCTATACTTTGTTTTTTCATTTTCATTTTGTTTTTTCTTTTTTACTTTTTATCCCTTTTCTTATATTGCCCTTAATAGTTTGGTTTTTTTTTTCTCCTTCCAAGGATATTTCCTCCGAGAAATGCCCTTGTATAGTGGAGCAAGGATAATAGACTAGTCGGTGTCTTCTGAGATGCCGTGTGGTGATTCGCATTTGGTTTAGTTTAGCTAAATCAGATGATGTCTATATTGTATTATTCTTTGTCTAATGATATTGTACTATTTTTTAGTAGTATAATAAAATCAAAGAGGCCATATTTGGCGAGTCTTGCCTAAGAGGAAATAAAAAATTGGTTTGCTTATAAAACCACTTTTGGGGCTCTAATAAAAAAAATTCTTTGCTAAATTTTGTATATACTAATGCTTCAATAAAATTCCAGGCCTCACCCTAACCCTAAGGTAATAAAATTTATTTTTTGTTTTTTTATACAGATTTGCAAATTTTATTTACCTATGGTGTAAATGCATATTATATTAACTGAATTATTAAGTATAGTAGATTACTTAATTTTGAATAATGAGTATCAACCAATAAAATCGCTTGCACATGACTAGCATTAATATAATTGGGTAATTTCTTTGTACTAAATGTTTGTTTTACTATTAAAGTTACTAAACTTTAATCTCTTATAACTTTTGTAAAAAAACAAAATATTAAAAATCTGTCTTACAGATTTGTATTTTAGATTATAAATAATAAATTTGTAAGAAAGGTTTTTAAAATAATTATTTGTTATAAAATTATAAGACATTAAACAACTATAAAAAAATTGGATATTTCTTTTGTCTTGTACTATACAAACAAATTTGTTGTGTAGATTTTAAAATTTTAAATTATTAAATAAAATTTAAATATTAATTTTAGCTATATACTTTCTAAGTAAAAAATATATTTTTTTTGTTTTATTAATTTTATTATAAAAATTTTTTAAAATTATTAAAAAACTTTGGTGTAATAAAGTTTAAAGTTTTTGTTTAAAACTTTTACTATAAAATTTTTTCTTTAAATTTTCTTAAATTTTATATATTTTTATCTATAAAAAAATTTATTTATAATACAAGTCATAATTTTTACAAGTAAATCATTTAAAGTTCAATAATAAAAGTTGTTATTCTTTATAAACTACAATATTGTATTAGAAACTATATTTTTAAAACCAATATTTAAAGAATTTGCCAAAATATTGTTTGGTTAAAAAATTTTTTAAAATTTAATATTTTTAGCTTATAAGCAATATAAACATTTTATTTTATAATCTAAATTTAAATAATTTAAAAATATATTTCTTGTTTTCAAATATTATTATACTAAATTTTATTTGAAGAAATATTTATAATAATTATACAGACAAATTTGCTGCAAATTTTTACAAATTAAAAGATATATTTTGGTACTAAGTAAATTTACTTAGAACTAGAAATTAAAATTATTTATAAAATTTAAAAAATAATATAATTTGGGCTACTATTAATAAGATCAAGCAAATTAATATTTTAAAAAAAATTGATGCTTATATTTATAGCTTATAGCTCAATAGATTTTGAAACTATTAACATTATTTAGTATTCAAAAAAAGTTTAGATTTTAAGCTTTTTTTTGACTATTATATAATAATAATAGCTTTAAAATTCATTAAGATATAAGCTATAAAAGTTAAGATATTTATTTTTTTAGAATATTAAATCTGTTTAATTTCTATTAATAGCAGCACATTTTATTAATAAAATTATTAAAAATATTATATTACTTGAAATTTTATTAAATGATTATAAATTTAGTACCAAAAAATATATCAAATTAGTATATTTTATTTTACATTTCTTAAAATTTAATAAAAATTAGAATTTTTATCAAAAATTTAAAATTAAGCAGTTTTGCTTTAAATTTTATAATAACCAAAGCAAAATATACTAATTTAATATATTTTTTGGTGCTAAATAGTTTATTTAGTATAAAAAGTTATAATCAATTAGTAAAATTCTAAGAAATATATTATTTTTAATAATTTTATTAATAAAAATATACAAATTTCTATAATTATCTAAATTTTACTAATTCTTTCTAACTTTTTGTTATAAGTAAATTTGTTCAGCAGAGTGTAACAACATAGTATAGTTGGATTGTTATAATTTTAAACAAGTTGTAACTAAGGTACAGGGTTCGAATCCTACCAGAGACATCTTCAAAAAACTATATTTGTGTTATAGTAATGGATCTTTGTCAATAGTTGGATTCTATAATCTGTAACTTTAGTCATACTATCTAGAAATAACGGTTCTAGAAGCATCTATATTATATAGAGAAATGCAAGCTAAATTAGCTGGTACAAACCTATATAAGTCTTTTGAGATTGTATAAGAAAAACTGAAAAAAAATATCAGAAATCTGCTTGGCAAGACCCAAACAGAGAGATAATACAAGCCTTTGACAGTGTTGCAGATCTAGATAGAGCAGATCTGAATGAAAAGAAAAACTAAAAAAGGACATATTGTAAGAGAAGTATCAGATATTAGCTAATATTGTAGGGTAGGGAGAAGGTAATCAGATAACTAAGTTTTTCAGAAGGAAGGAAGGAGGTGGGCTCTATAATAAACTGATCTCAGCTAATATCTGACATATCTTTAAGGGTATAAGAGAACTCTATCAACTGGGTTGCCGGAGTTGTACTAGAAGAAAAGAACATGTGTTTTAGAAGCATGAACCAGGAAAAGAAAGATTTTAAATACATAAAGCTGGTAGACTAATTTTTCTGGACTGCAGAATTGGAAGTTCTTGCTGGCAACCTGAGATAGTAGGGTTGAAAAACCTAGGAAAGCAGATGCTAGAGTTTGGACAGCTTTGCAATAGAAGAAGTAGATAATAGTAGTAGTTGTAAATAATTCCTGACTACAAGTGTAAGCCTTAATAAATGTGCAAGTTACCAAAGTGTAGGTGAATATCTGGGTAGGACAGGTATTGCTCTATCAGGTTTGTCACAGATTCAAATGCCCAAGTTGCTAAAGTTTCAGTATATGTAATAGTAAATTGCTCTAAAAGGGTATATTGAAAGGACATAGAGCAGAAATAAAAGCCAGAGAGTTTAAATAGAAAATTTCATAGGTAGGCTACAGGTATGGCAGCTAGTGTAGAATGAAATCAAAAGTGTAAGTGGCTAGTTGTACTCTCATTATACAAATGTAATATGAAAGCTGGTCATAATAATTGGCCCACCATTTGAATCAATAAAGTGCCAATGTACCCAAGTGGTTACCTTAACATTAAAAAAAAAAAATTTGTTCAGCACCAAAAAATACATTATTCCAGTATATTCTATTCTATTTTTTTTGAAAATTTGAGGCACACTTAGAAGTAACTAAGTTAGTCAATATTTGTAAATAGAATAAAAAATTTATTTCTTGAATTTGGCTGTTATAGCTAAGCAGTTTACATAGCGCCTAATAAATATTGTACAATTGCCGAATAAAAAAAAAATACAAGATTTGTTCTTGTTCTAAAGAATAAAACTCGTGGTTTAAATTTTAATTTAAAGCTAGACTGATTGACAATTTTATCAATTTTATTAATTGTAAAAAAAGTGAACTCGTATGTTTTTAATTTTAGCCAATTAAAATGCTCTATTATGATTATGTGATCGAAATTTCACAATAGTATGTATCGAACTTTACAATAGTTTTATTTTTCATATGTAAAACCGGTTTTAATTGATTTTAACATATAAAAAAAATTGCCTCCAAACTCTACTTTACAAATAAAAAAAAAACCTGCAAGCTCTACAGCCTTTTACTTTGCGACACTCAATATGCATATAAAAAAGTTCAGATGCGTCCTCTAAAAAAAAAAAAAAAGCCTGAAATTCGCATTTTGATTGAATATAAGTATATCACATGATTGACAGAAAAAAGTCACGTGTTTTGAGGTTTAAAGCTTCCCGGTATATCAGTATAAGAATGTAAATTAATATTGGGTAAAAAAAAAAAACAAATTTTTTTTTAGCTAATTTTGATGATTATGAAATTCTGATTAAAAAATTTAGTATTATCGTTATTAAAATTTAATTAGACCATAAAATCTTAATAAATTGGTTCTCATAGCCTAGTCGGTCAAATTTTGACTATATTTACTATCCGAATGTTATATACTGTATTATGTTTTTTTATGGTATAAACCAATTTCGCCGACAAATTTGGCCCAATTTAGAATTGATTTAGAGTTAGCGTTGGCTATAAGTAGATCATCGGCGAAATCTATCAAAACCTTTTTATATATATGTATATGTATATATTTTTTATTTATGTATATATCAATTAAAAGCCGGTTATTTAAATAATAACAGATAATAATTATACACATAGAACCCATTACAGCAGTATATAGCAGATTTTATACCCTGCGATCTTGACATAATTTAAATTTCACGTTGAGAACCAAATTTGTATGGCCTTAACTAAAAAAAAAAAAATAAACTTTATAGCTTTACCCTTTAGGTTTTTATTTTAAGAGATTTTGCTTATATCAGATATATAATTATAATTTTATCGTTATTCGTTTATTTAAGGATTCATGCACTGTAATAAGAAAATAAGAAAATAGGCATATTGTATTTTTGGTCAAAAATACATTTTTTTAGTTAGTCTAAAAAAAACATGTTGATAAACAAAATATGTTCCTCTGCGATTTTTCTATTTTTGTTTCAATAACCTTTTGTATACGTATAAGCTTAAAAATTTTATATTAATAAAATTTATTTACCATAATCATATGAAATATGGTCTTTAGGGTTACGTTCTCTGAGTTCCGTTTGACCCTGAACAGAATCCAAAAAAGTTAATATTGATAAGGCATTTTATGTACTCAATATAATGTTTTTGCCAAAGCCTCGAAGTATATGGATTAAGTCGTTGTACAAAGAAGTAACATACTAGTAACATAAGACTTGCGTAAATGAAAGTCGGCATCAATCAATTAATGATCAAGTTACTAATATTTATTCATACAGCAATAGGCTGAAAATTCATGAAACCTTTGACATACAGACTTTAACACAATTAAGTAAGCAAAAAAAAGACCGATTATGTCCGTTTAGTTTTTGAATTATGACCCCCTTATTGAAACTAAAATAAACACGAAGCCGTAACACGTTACGTTAAAATAATTTTTTTTTGGCATTTATTAACTAATTAATAACATGTAAATTACAATTACCAGGAAAGGCTGTCTAGAACTCAATGAGTTCCAAATTTATTTATTATTAACTAGAAGGGTGACATTTAAGTCTACTTGTAGTTAGACAATCTTTAAAAGCATTACAATCAAAAAAAAAAAATCTAATCGATTCTTTGCTTTAAATTCAATTGATTTCTAAATTCAACTGACATCTGTCTTTATGATTAAATTAATCCTTCATTCCTTCATTGGCTCATTCATAACTTCTTTCTGACTCTAATAGGCAAGTCGAGTGCTTTCTGAGTATGAAATTTTATTAATGCAAAAATATAATAATTACGCACTTCTTCGATCATTTACTGTGGTTTTTTTTGTTGATACAATTGGTATAAAATTCCTGTCAAGAGCCAGATTACAATTGCTGAATGATCAATGTTCGGCACGGATATTATGTCAATACAATTTTTAATCTGTCAAAAAGATGCCGGTTTTATTTATCTTTTAACTTACAGAATCCAAAAATAATGAATACCTTATTAGGATTGATTGAGAGTTACATAGTTTTTTATTGTAAGTACGTTAATGATCACAGTTGTAGTATTATTCTTTACATATACAATCTTTTGTTATAAATAAATTTATGATCATATGAAAATTATAATAATTATCGTTTATTTATTTTAATAATTTTTAGTATATAATTAAAATTCTTTATTATATAATTCAATTGTTAACTTACATCTTAATAAAATTCGCGCTTTATTAACAGAAAAGATGCATAAGTTGAAATACTTGACTAAACAACAATTACTAATATAATTAAACTTCATTATTAACTTTTTTTTTTCTATTAAAAGAAAATGGTAATATTCAATAATATTCAGTATTATTCTACTTTGTATCATATGTAAGCCAAAAAAAAAAAAACCAGTCTATTGGATTCGGGACATAAATACAAACAAAATTAGTCCATTATTTGGGGGGAGATACGGAAATTAATTTAAGCTAAAGTATATATTTAAGCTCGGCAAAATCTATAAAACAAAGTTTTTCTATAAATACTTTTAAAGGATAAATTTAATGAAGGCGGTGAAGTACAACATAGTAAAATAAACTTATTTTCTATTGAATAAAAAATTCAATACATTTTCAAAAATTTAGCCGATTCGCGTTTCGATTTTGAGAAGTTCGCGTATTAACGAATTTAATGCACGAAAATCCCGTTTAATCTGCATTGTAACGACGACAAACTATAAATTCCATTGTCAATTGGGCACATGATTTTAATTCGTTAATCATTTGCGTAAAAAAGAACAAAAGAAACGGGGGGTGTTTGTTACATGTAAGTACGTACAGTAAAAGTTCAAATTTTCATTTCGAATTTTTCCGATGCTAACTGTTTTTAACTTTTATATATTCAAAAACAAAAAATTTTCCAAATAAAAAGATTGCAATTTACTAATAAGGAGCTCAATTAAAAATGTTAAGGTTTTTCTCAAATGGTTATGAAACGTTGATCCATACATCAAACTCTCACAGTTCATTGACATATTGTTTATGATTTAGATGCTTTAGATGCTTTAGAATTCTACCAAGGAAAATTTTACCTCTGATCTTTTTTGTATCGTGAAACAACATCATCGCGAAGAGACGATCTTTATGGATGCGTAATTTATTGCGAAATATTATAATTTAGGTTGTTTTTCACAATTTAAGCAAGCATTTTGTGTTCATACACGAACGAATTATATCCTTAAGTTTTGATGTTGCAAGTTTATTTATTTTAAATATCCATACATACACATTTTGAAACAAAAATATAAAAAATTTTCTCAAATGCAATGAAAATAATGCAGGCGTTTTTTTTTTAAGTGTCTTTTTTTTTTAACTTGCGATTGAGTTACATTTAAGGTATGTCGTCATAATAATTAAAATGATTGGGATTGTTCCTCAAAATAATTTGAATGTAACAGTACATGTACGTACGTACGTACGTACGTACTCTTTCGCTCAAATCAAAAATGCAGTCTTTTTAAAAATAGAAATGAACGAATGATGAACTTATTATGATTCTAAAATAACGGAGGCGATTGGGCTTTTTTACGTGCGTAAATAGATTATAAAATTTGGTATTATATTGAATTTATTAGGTTTCATTCGGACAGATTTTTAACCTAAAATGGTGTAAGTGATTGGGCTTAAATTTGCGTGAATGAATTATAAAATTAAACCTCTTCGTTGACATCTTTGGTGAGTTAACAATCTACTTTGCAAATAAAGCAATTTATGCGATTACCGGTAAGTACGTATTAAAAATATATCTATTCATTTTTTTTATTGTTTTATGTCAAAATTAATGCACATGACAATTAACCAATAATAAATAATCTGGGACGCGATGGTGGGAACTATGTATATCGTTAATGTTAATAAAATAATGAAATCCTTATAGGGTTTCACTTGTGAACTGTCATCATTATATTTATCTGCATTTTAAATTAAAGAAAACATATAAATCTTGACAACCTGTCAATTTGTATCATCTTTGTAAAATGTTATATGAAAATTGTGCAAAATGGTCTAATACATTCTGATTAATGTATAAGATCAAACAAAAGATATACATAATGTTGTATCTAAATATATATGATCATGCAATGACTTAATCGCATTAAGTTTGAATTATCATTATGTATATGTTCAAAAAATTGTATTGATGTAACGATATAGAAACATATATATATTATATATAATTATATATATATATAATAATTAATAAAAAAAAAACATAATCAATTATTTCTAGGCATAATAATAATAAAAATATATATATTTTTTTATTTAGTTATAATTTGACTTTACTTGATCGATTTGTCGTATCTCTAAATATATACACAATAGAATTTTTTTTTTTTAGGCCAAGACTTTGTCATTGAAATGTTATCAAATAGTCCCTCAATATAATTTTCTATCAATTGAGATGATGCTCAATCATTGAAAATAATTGAACTTATTATAACGATTTTGCTGCAAATTTATCGTCATTGTGCGAAATCCTATTTTACCAATTGGGTCTTTTCCGACTTTTAATATAATCACGATCAAAATTGTTTAGCCAATTAGGTTGTTCGGCAATTGAAATATACGTCATATATCAAGAATCAAATAATAAAACATTATCATCTGCATACATACATGAATTTAGTTTCGATATGAATGCTTACATGCGTGAATTAAAAATATATGTCTACGTGAGTGAATTTAATAACATTAATTATGAAATGTTTACTTATGATTGCATTCGTGGGCTTCCATGAATTGTATCAAGGGAATCTACATTTACAGTATATACATTTTTACCAGTTAGAGATGCGTTCACATCTGTTTATGACATCTTCATTCCACTCATGAAACCGTTGCACACCACCACCTACGTTTTATGCTAACTAATTTTCTCAAATAATCTTTTATTTTATCTGCGAAAAAGTTATGACTAGCATATTGTAACAATGTTTTGATTACGAACATAAATCGTTTTAAATACCATATTTCTCCGAAAATAAGCACACATTTGTTATTATAGAGATCTTATTTTCGGGTGTAATCTCAATAATCTAATGACTTGACATTTAGTTGCTTATTTTTAATGTAATAGGAGGTTTTATTTTATTTTCGGTTGTATCTGACTATCATAGTGCAGCACTATATGATTGGCCTACTAAATAAAAAAAATTTATTATACTGTAGTATATAATTTCATAAAAACGTGTATTTTTAAAATGTTATAATTCTCTTTCTAGTAAGGCAAATTCAATTCTGTAACTTACAATTAACATATAAATAATGTAATTATAAAACTATATTGAGATATTTTTAATTTATTTTATTAATTTATTTAAAATTATAAATTATTTTAATAGTTATTTAAACGATTAAGTTATTGAGACCTACAAAAAAATTATATATTAATATTAAATATGGCAACAATAGTTTTAAAATATCAAGATTTATACACCATTTACAAGTTACATAGTTGAATTTGCTTTACTAGAAAGGAAAATTATAGCATTTTAAAAAATACATGATTTTAGTTTTTTAACGATTAAGTTATGAAGATTAAAATTACATATCGATATTAATATCAAATAATGACAATATACCGTCCAAGCGCGAAATAACGCCCGCCTGCGCGTTATTTCGAGTACTCACATGTGCGTTATTTCTAAATAAAGGTTGATTTTTTAAATTATAACCCCTTACTGTAATTATAATAATATTTGAAAAATGCTTCGAAACTAGGTTTGGTTTGGTATCAAGCAAACTTATTTTTAAGTTCTAATAAAAGTTGTTCTTCACATTGAGACGATTGTTAGAGCTCGAAAATAGGTTTATTTAGTATCAAACCTAATCCCGGCACACTTTTCAAATATTAATTTTTTATACAAGAGAATATTAAGGTGCGCGTTAATTCGGGACGCCCATGGGCGTTAATTTGAGACTGCATTTGCTATTTTAGGGGGTTTCAATTTTCAAAATAACGCCCATGAGCGTTATTTCGCGCTTATAAAGTAGTTTTGAAATCACACTATTTACAAGTTACAGAATTGAACTTGCTTTACTAGAAAGGGAGTTAGACCATTTTAAAAATACACGTTTTTTATTATAAAATTACTATCGACAAAATTTCTGCACTATGATAGTAAATCTAACATCTAGAAGAATATGATAAAAAATCTTTGTCTTCAATAATGTAACTACAGTACATTAAATCAAAAAAAAATCTTCATTTAATACTTTTTAGGTAAAGCTTTCTAATTCTTACATCATTTTATCATTAAATTCATATGGCATATGTTTACATTATCTATCAAAAAAAAAGTCATATACCGTAACCATCTATGATATTATGTAGCTATTATCTAAAAACATCTCAAAATCTGATTGGTTAGATTCAAAGCCATAGATTCTCCCATATATATACAGATATATATATAAATTTAATTTTAAATAAATATTAACTAAAGTTGTTAACGGTCTGGTCTATTTTGGTCTTGTTTTGGTCTGGTTTATAGTCTTAAGAGTTAATTAGACCAGAGTGGTCCAGGCCGGTCTGGTCTTAAGACTAAGTATAGACTAATTTTTTTTTAGGTTTGGACTGGTCTTAAGACTATCTATGACCTATTAATCTAAGATCAGACCACATAACATCCCTAATATTAACTCTAAATTAAGTTTAATTTTATTGTTTTTTTTTATTAACAAAATAACAAAATATTTTTTTGTAAAAAATATTGTAATTATTTAAATTAAAATAATAAAATAAATTATCTAAAAATAATTTTTTTTTAAAAAAAAAATAGTTCTTATAATGTATAGGTTAAATCATAAATTTTTACTACCAATTCTTTTAAATTTTTAAATTTATTATATTTTTATCTTAAATATATATTATATTTTAGTTTCTATAGATCTAAATTTTTAGCTATAAGTTTATGCTCAATAACAAAGTAAAGCTTACTGTAAAATGCTATATACAGGACCTCATAATAGTAAACCCACTATCTACACGTCACTCTGGTTATATTGACATCTGTATATAACGACATCTGGTTATATCGAGTTATTTAATATTATGATGCCTCTAGTTAAACCGACATCTGGATTTATCGGACAATTTTTTGTTTTTGGAGGGTGTCGATATAACTAGAGTGATGTGTACTATATTCAAGTTTACGATTACAATACTAAAAAAACTCAAGATATGATACTTAAAGTATAATTAGCTTTATATTGTTATTATGTGTTATATTTAAATTAATTTATTTATATTTTAATTTTTAAACAACTTAATTTTTTTATTATATGTATAGTATTATACAGTATATATATGTAGCATATACTGTATAACCAACACTAAACCCTTTAACCAACTACATAGTCAAATTGGTCAAATTGGTCTGATCAAGCTTAACTATTAACTTGTTTATAACAACTCTGGTGATAAATATAAATCAATACTTATCTCTAATACTAATATATGAATTTGCTTTTTTTCAATTTTTATTTTAATAGTTTTGAAAATTTACTAATATTTAATTAATACTATTTTTGCAAAATTTAGCTTTTTAGCTGATTTTGAAATAAATGAATAACATCTTTTTAACTCCATTTTTTTATAATAATATAAACATTGTTTATATAATTTTTTTTTATAATAAATAATGGCTTTACGTCTTTATGTTCATTCTTTTCAACTCAAATAAAATGTTATTAATACTAAATGGTATAAATATATTTTTATTATATAAATTTTTATCAAAAATAACTATAAAATCTGATTTAAAATCTACAAATACTTGTTTTGTTTATGCATTAGATTTTTTTTTTTTTTTGTATAAGATTGTCATATGGTAAATTATGCAATATAGTAATTTGAGTTTAATCCAATAAAAAATATCTACCACCGGACAAAAATAATAAACCCCACCCAATTATCAGAGCGGGTCTATTATAGGTTTTAAAATTGGCGAAAGGTAATAGATCCGGACCTTGTATACGGCAGTTTATTCTACAAAAATTAATTTTAACAATACTATAAACACATTAAACAAGCTACTTATATAATTAATATTAAACACGTCTATGGTGTTTTTTTGCAATTAGTTCTTATAAGTTTTGTTTGTACAAATTTCTTGGCCAAAAATTAGTCCCATGGGTGTAGTGCTGTCCAATTGATTCTGAACCGCTTTTTTGATCGTGTATTAAGTGTTATTTAGTGTTATTTAGTGTTCCCTATAACATACAATTATACAGAATAATCATTTAATCGCTTGAAATGTCAATATATGTTACTCAGGTTATAACATCTGGATATAATGACACCTGGATCTTTTTAAGCTTCAAACCTATATACATATATACTTAATACGAAAATGTCTGGTTAAACAACTTCTGGATATATCGGACAATTTTTCATTTTAATAATAATCATAATAAAGGTCTCATTTCTGAAATACACAAAATAAATAAATTCACAAGATAATCAAGTTTTTTAACATTTATTTTATCAAAGGGCCAATTGATACACAATCTGTACTTCTATCATACTAAAGAGAAATAACTATTATTAGTGATGAGATAAATCACTCCAATAAAGTAAATGACTTAAACAACCTACATAATTTTACATATTATGAAATTTACTGATTTATCTCATGTTTCCTCTAACTCTTGCTGTCTTGAAACATGCTTGACTTTTCGATTTTTTTCGCATACGAGTGAACGTTTTACGACGTCTCATACGATGACGGGCAAGTTTCTTTTCGTGTCTGTGTTTTCCTCGGAAGTGCATTATTTAAAATAGCCAAAAAAGAAATGAAAAGGGGTGTCAGAATTAACTTATTTCGAAAATAATAAAATTGGCTTCTTTTTTTTTGAAAAACATTCACTGGTAAGCAATTATGTAACTATGTACTTTAAAACAATAGAATTTGTACGTCACTTCACACTTATTTTATCTTTGCATTATACCATAATTTCGTCATTATTTCAATATTTGCAAGTTCACGATCTAATAGCATATCATAAGAATTATTGGACAATTTACATAAGTTTTTTTTTTTTTGGATATCGCAATCAAAAAAAACAAATCATCACTGTATCGATCTAAAATTTTACAAATATATTTGGTACATTAGAAATTTTTTTACGTCATTCAGTTGCATTTGTTAGGAGTGTTACTGGTCCGGTTCGGTCCTAGGAGTCAATTTTATAGATTTAGATCCTGGATCATTGAATTTATCGAATAAATCCATCCAATCAAAATTAATTTCGTATTGTTGTATTATAATAATTCAATCAATTCAAGATCCTATAAAATCTATTAGAGATTTAAGGACTGAGTCCTTCGGATCTCAAAGAACCGATTAACATCCCTAGTATTTGTGAATTGTAATATATATAAGCAAGTAAGGAGATAAAAAAAAAAGGGTTATATGTCCACAATTACGTTTATTCTGTACACTGCTGAGTTGCAATCAAACCAGAATAGCATTTCTAGGATATACCGACACAGGCATCAAATCAAACCTCTAATCATGGAAATGCGGTTAGAGACGGACAATTGATCCAAGCTACTTTGAGCTGAACCATTTTTTTATCCTGAGTTGCTTTTTTGGTTTACAACTGTTATCGTAATTCTGTAAAAATTTACTGAATGATTTATCGACTAATCGGTTATTAATTTTGGCATGATTGGAATATATAAAAGATAATACCATAAAATCTTTGAAATAATGTGCAGGGGTGAAATTACAAATTTCGGCCTGAATTAAGCTTATAGCTGTTTTTATGAAATTTGGCCTAAATTATTACTTGTAAATGAATATAACGCTCAGAATAAAATTATAACATGTCAAGTTGATGTTAATGCTAGTAGAAATATATTGTAACTTACATAAAGGCCATGTAAGTTACAGAGTAACTTAACCATAATTTACCATGTAAAGTAAGTTGTCAGGTAAGACCCTATATATATACCATTAGAAATGATCTGTTTTGGCATAAATTAGATTTAATTTAGGTCGAAAACAGATAACGATCGCATCTCTATATACCGTACGTAGGGTTGTTATAACTTACTTGACAACATACTTTACATGGTAAATTACGGTAAGTACCTGGGCCAATATGTAAGTTATAATATAGGTATTAAAGTTGGCCAAATCATATGACAATTTCTACCAGCATTAACATCAACTTAACCCAGCCTCAATGGCTAAACAAATCACCAATTAAAACCAAATCATAGTATAATTTAGGCCAAATTTTAAATTGTTATTTTGAGTTTATACGTATAACTTAAATACCTTACGATGTAAATTACAGTGTAATTTACGTCAGCTCCATGTAACTTACATGAAATTTAACAATCCTAACCGTACGGCACTGACTACAGTACCCCGGGTCTTTTCTGTTGGGTATTATAGCACGGGTACTGTAGATTTTCACAAAATAATACTCAGGGGTGTAATTTTGGCCTGAATTAAGCTTAATCTGTGCCAAAATTCGAAATAACACCCCTGCGTGTTATTTTGCAAAAATACAGTATGTAATTTAAAATCAGGTAACTAATCTAAATATTATAAGACTATAAAATATTTTTGGCTAAATACAGAAATATGAAAGGCTTTTTATTCTGAAAATTGCTAAACATTAGATATTAGCATATTTTCTATAAGTCAAGTTCTTTAATATTTAATTAATAAATATATTGAAAAATATCTGTTATTTTTAGAAAAACCATATTTACTAAACTTGAACAATAGAAGAAACTAGACTAGTGTTTATATAAGTTATAATTAGAGATATAATTTTGGTTAGAATATAAACTTACAGAATTAGTTTTATAACAATTTAAAAAGCTATATATTAGCTTAGATATATAAATAAAAAATAATATAAAAAAAAATTAACTAGAAGCTTTACTTTTGTGATAATATAGTGCATGTAGTTTAGAACCAACATCATATGACCAAGGTGGCCAAAATTTTAAAAATTTTTATTATAAAAATTTGTATTATATAAAAAATTAGCCAATTAAATTTTAGTATAATAAAAAATTTTTAAAAAATTTATATTAATAGCCAAATTTTTTAAGATATATTAGATATTTTGACTCATAATTTTGGGTTGAATAAACTAAGAAAAAATTTTTTATAATAATATAAAAGTAATTAATTTACAGAATTAATTTTTTATTATGAATTTTATTATTTTGTGTTGGTATGTGTAACCAGTGTTTAAAATTGGATTTTAAAATTTTATACAGAATACATTTAATAATTTGGGTTTAAGAAATCCATGCACCTGCACGACCGTGCACCCCTAAATCGACCAATCAAAATTGATCACATGACAGGTTAGTTAACCTGCTGACCCACTAACCAATCAACCAATCAAATCGCAAAATTGCAATAAAATAAATTTTAAGTTTTATTGTTAATATAACCGTCATAAGACTAATTTTTATTGATATGATTGAATTACAACACTATTAATCGTTCAAAGTAGAATTCTTATAAAGGGTCTTTATTGTCTTAAAATTAAAATTATCGCTAATACTATAAATCCATAAATGTATGTAACAGTAGCGTTTTCATAAGTGCACCCTCTATAAGTGCATACCCTTTCTAAATGCATGCTCACATTCGGACCCAAATATATGCATAATCTCTATAATTGCACTTTTCCATATTGTATCCAAGTGCACGTTGTTAAAGTTTCGATGTACCCGTAGAGGTTTTACTGTAGTTATTTAAAAAAAAAATAGTAAGGAAATAATGATACTTATTCACAACTCAAGGCCCTAATGAGTTATTATGAAGCCAATTCAAAAACTCAGACTTAATTAATTAACCATACCACTAGCTGCTTAAAGTTGAATTCTTATAAGGATCTTTATTAAAACGTCTTTGTTGTTTAGATTTAAAATTGCCGCTATATTACATAAACCCATAAAGGTAATGGTTGTATTCTCATATTCTTAAATATTATTCATTGCAAATAAGTTCATTAAGACTCGAATATTTAAAATTCTTACTAGCTAACTAAAAAAAAGAGTTAGTATGCACACGACTGAAAATAGTGAAAGAGAAAAAAAATACTTATCTGCAACTGAAAGCCCAGTGAGTCATTACAAAACCAATTCAAAAACCAAACTGTTTAACGATACCACTAGCAGCTTGAAGTTGAATTCTTATAAGAGATCTTTGCTAATATGCTATTGTCTTAGATTTAAAATCGCTATTGATATCTATAGAAGTAATATTTTATTATAAAGATTTTTGAATATTATTTGATTGCAAATAAGTTTATTAAGACTTAAATATTTAAGTTATCTAGAAAAAATAATTGTGCACGATTGAAAATGACAAAAAGAGAAATATTTATCTGCAACTCAAAGCCTTCTAGCGAATTATCCAAAGAACTCAAGACCAAGCTGTTTAATATCACTAGCCGCTCAAAGTTGAATTCTTATAAAGAATCTTTACTAGTACGTCTATTGCCTTAGATTTAAAATCACCACTAATATTTCATAAATCCATAGAGGTAATAGTGGTGTTCTCATAAAGATTTTCGATTATTATTTGATTACAAATAAGTTCATTAAAACTAAATATTTAAGGGGTTTGGGTCAAAATCCCGACAAAAAAATACTGGCAGCAAAAATCCCAGTAGCCAAAAATTCATAGCTAAAAATCTGACAATTAAAATTTTGATAAAAAGTATCAAACTATAGCTAACGTTAGCCTAACCTTAATCCAAAGTGATCTAACTCTAAATTATAAGAGTCTATTCGCTTTAAATATATTCCATATTTGGGATTTTCTATCAGAAAATTTTAACTATCGGGATTTTTAATTGTAGAGATTTTTGCTGTCAGGATTTTTTTTTTGGGATTATAGCCTGTAGGTCAAATTTTGACCCCAACCTAGTTAAGATTCCTATCAGCTATTATAAAAAAAAAATGAATTAGTATATGCACAATTGAAAACAATAAAAGAGAAAGAGTACTTATTAGTAACTCACAATCCCGACGAATCATTCTAAAACCAATTCAAGACCTCAAGACCAAGCTGTTTTGTTTAACAACATCACTAGCCATTAAAAGTTGAATTCTTATAAAGAATCTTTACAATACGTCTATTGCCTTAGGTTTAAAATCCATAGAAATAATAGTAGTGTTCTGATAAAGATTTTCGAATATTACTTGATTGCAAATAAGTTCATTAAAACTTAAATATTTAAGATTCCTACTAGTTATCTAAAAAAAAAAAGGAATTAGTACGTGCACGATTGAAAACGATAAAAAAGAGATACTTATCTGTAATTCAAAACCCCAGTGAATCATTCTAAAACCAATTTAAGAACTCAAGACCAAGCTGTTTAACATCACTAGCCATCCAAGTTGAATTTTGCTGTTGGGATTTTTTTTCGAGATTATGGTTTGTAGGGATTCTGCTTGTCAAATTTTGACCCACAACCTTTTAAGATTCCTATTAGCTATCATGAAAAAAAAGAATTAGTATATGCACAATTGAAAATGATAAAAGAGAAAAGGTACTTATCTGTAACTCAAAATCCCGACGAATTATTCTAAAACCAATTCAAGACCTCAAGACCAAGCTGTTTAGTTTAACAACATCACTAGCCATTAAAAGTTGAATTCTTATAAAGAATCTTTACAATACGTCTATTGCCTTAGGCTTAAAATCCATAGAAACAGTAGTGGTGTTCTGATAAAGATTTTTGAATATTACTTGATTGCAAATAAGTTTATTAAAACTTAAATATTTAAGATTCCTACTAGTTATCTATTTTAAAAAAAAAAAAAAAGGAATTAGTATGCGCACGATTGAAAATGATAAAAAAGAAAAGACACTTATCTGTAACTCAAAACCCTAGTGAATCATTCTAAAACCAAGCTGTTTAATATCACTAGCCATTCAAGTTGAATTTTGCTGTCGGGATTATGGCCTGTAGGGATTCTGATTGTCAAATTTTGACCTGCAGCCTTTTAAGATTCCTATTAGCTATCATGAAAAAAAAAGAATTAGTATATGCACGATTGAAAATGATAAAAGAAAAAGAGTACTTATCTGTAACTCAAAATCCTGACGAATCATTCTAAAACCAATTCAAAACCTCAAGACCAAGCTGTTTAGTTTAACAACATCACTAACCATTAAAAGTTGAATTCTTATAAAGAATCTTTACAATACATCTACTGCCTTAGGTTTAAAATCCATAGAAATAGTAGTGGTGTTCTGATAAAGATTTTCGAATATTACTTGATTGCAAATAAGTTCATTAAAACTTAAATATTTAAGATTCCTACTAGTTATCTATTAAAAAAAAAAAAAAGGAATTAGTATGCGCATGATTGAAAGCGATAAAAAAGAAGATACTTATCTGTAACTCAACACCCCCAGTGAATTATTCTAAAACCAATTCAAGAACTCAAGACCAAGCTGTTTAACGTCACTAGCCATCCAAGTTGAATTTTGCTGTCAGGATTTTTTTTCAGGATTATGGTCTGTAGGGATTCTGCTTGTCAAATTTTGACCTGCAATCTTTTAAGATTCCTATTAGCTATCATGAAAAAAAAAGAATTAGTATATGCACGATTGAAAATGATAAAAGAAAAAGAGTACTTATCTGTAACTCAAAATCC
>QKWP01000019.1:419383-464259 GCA_003550325.1 Gigaspora rosea | reverse complement strand
AAAAAAAAAAAAAGAGAATTAGCACGTGCACAATTGAAAACGATAAAAAAGAAGATACTTATCTGTAACTCAACACCCCCAGTGAATTATTCTAAAACCAATTCAAGAACTCAAGACCAAGCTGTTTAACGCCATCCAAGTTGAATTTTTGCTGTGAGTTTTTTTTTTCGGGATTATGGTCTGTAGGGATTCTGCTTGTCAAATTTTGACTTGCAACCTTTTAAGATTCCTATTAGCTATCATGAAAAAAAAGAATTAGTATATGCACAATTGAAAACGATAAAAGAGAAAGTGTACTTATCTGTAACTCAAAATCCCAATAAATCATTTTAAAACCAATTCAAGACCTCAACTCAAGACCAAGCTATTTAACAACATCACTAGCTATTAAAAGTTGAATTCTTATAAAGGATCTTTACAATACGTCTATTGCCTTAGGTTTGAAATCTATTGATTGCAAATAAGTTCATTAAAACTTAAATATTTAAGATACTACTAGTTATTTAAAAAAAAAAAAAAAGGAATTAGTACGTGCACGATTGAAAACGATCAAAAAGAGATACTTATCTGCAACTCAAAACCCTCATGAATCAATTCAGGAACTCAAGACCAAGCTGTTTAACATCACTAGCCATCCAAGTTAAATTATTATAAAGAATCTTTACTAGTACATCCATTGCTTTAGATTTAAAATTACTGTTAATATTACATAAATTGATAGAGGCAATAGTGATGTTCTCATAAAGATTTTCGAATATTATTTGATTACAAACAAGTCCATTACGACTAAATATTTAAAGGGTTTAGGCGATATTTAAAAATCCCATTAATTAAAAATTTCAATAAAAAGTATCAGCTAACCTTAGCCCCTTAGTCTAGCCCTTATCTCTAAGAGTCTATTTCGCTTTAAACATATCCTGTATTCAGATTTTCTATTTGAAAATTTCACTATTTGGATTTTTAATTATCAGAATTTTGCTGTCAGGGTTTTTTTTGTCGGGTTATGACCTGTCGGGATTCTGTTTGTCAGATCTTGATTAGGATTCTTACTATTTTTCTAAAAAAAAAAAAAGAATTAGTATATGCGCGATTGAAAACGATAAAAAAAAAAAGGTACTTATTTGTAACTCAAAATACTAGTGAATTATTTTAAACCAATTCAAGGATTCAAGAACAGGCTGTTTAACAATATCACTAGCCATATGTCTTTACTAATATATCTATTGCCTTAGGTTTAAAATCCATAGGGGTAATAGTGATATTCTTACTAGTGAAGATTCTTTATAAGAATTCAACTTGGATCGCTAGTGATGTTAAACAGTTTAGTCTTGAGTTCTTGAATTGGTTTTACCAGGTTTTGAGTTGCAGATAAGTATCTCTTCTTTTTTATCGTTTTTAATCGTGCACATACTAATTCTTTTTTTCTAGGTAACTAGTAGGAATTTTAAATATTTAAGTCTTAATGAACTTATTTACAATCAAATAATATTCAAAAATCTTTATACATTTATTGCCTTAAATTTAAAATTGCCACTGACATTACATAAAATCCATAGAAATAATAGTAACGTTCTTATAAAGATTTTCGAATATTATTTGATTGCAAATAAGTTCATTAGGACTTAAATATTTAAGGGGTTTAGATCAAAATTCCAACAGACAGAATCCCGGCAGGTCATAATCCCGACAGCAAAAATTCTATTAATCAAAAATTTTGATAATAAGTATTATAAACCATAGCTACCTTTAGCCAAACTTATTTCGCTTTAAACATATCCCATATTTGGGTTTTTCTATTGGAACATTTTGGCTATCGGGATTTTTAATTTTTGGGATTTTTTTGTTGAGATTACGACCTGTCAGGATTTTGTTTGTCAGATTTTGACGTGCACCCTATTTAAGATTCCTTCGAGATATCTAGAAAAAATAGAATTAGTATGTGCACGATTGAAAACAATAAAAAAGAAAAAGTATTTACCGGTATTTGTAATTCAAAACTCCTGGTGAATCATTCTAAAACCAATTCAAGAGCTTAAGACCAAACTGCTTAACAACATCACAAAGTTGTTCTTATAAAGGATCTTTACTAATACGTATGTTGCCTTAGATTTTAAAATCTATAAATATAATAGCGGTGCTCTCATAAAGATTTTTGAATATTATTTGATTGCAAATAAGTTCATTAAGACTTAAATATTTAAAATTCCTGCTAGCTATTTAGAAAAAAAAATAATTAATATGCACGATTAAAAATGATATAAAGAAGAAATACTATCTGCAACTCAAAACCTGGTGAATCATTCTAAAACCAATTCAAAAACTCAAGACCAAGCTGTTTAATATCACTAGCCATACAAGTTGAATTCTTATAAAGAATCTTTACTAATACGTCTATTGCTTTATATTTAAATTACCATTGATATTACATAAATCTATAGAGTTAATAGTGGTGTTCTTATAAAGATTTTTGAATATTATTTGATTGCAAATAAGTTCATTAAAACTTAAATATTTGTGATTCTGGAAAAAAAAGTTAGTACGTGCATGATTGAAAATGATGAAAGAGAAGAGATACTTAACTGCAACTCAAAGCCCCAGTGAATCATTCTTAAACTGATTAAAAACACAAGAGCCAACCATTTAACAACACACTAGCCGCTCAAAGTCAAATTCTTGTAGAGGATTTTTGCTAAAACGTCTTTTGCCTTAGATTAAAATCATCGCTATATTATTACATAAATCCAGAGATAAAAGTAGTGTTCTCATAAAAATTTTCGAACATTATTTGATTTCAAATAGGTTTGTTAAGACTTGAATATTTAAGATTCTTACTAGTTATCTAGACCTCTCTAAATGAATTGTGATGGGACTATATATAAAATTTAGTCAAATATTCATTCTGAGAAGTATTGTATTTAAGGAGGTAAAGTATTTATATTAGTTGGGCCCAAGTGAAAATGTGCAATTAGAAGGCTTTTTATAGAGCGTGCATTTAGAGTGGGTGCATTAAGGAGGGTCTAACTGTATGTGCACAATTGGAAACAACAAAAGAAAAGAGATACTCATCTGCAACTCAAAGTCACCTGTGAGTCAACCCAAACCCGATTTAAAAACTCAAAACCCAACAGTTTAACAGCACCACTAGCCGCTCAAAGTTGAATTCTTATAAAGAATCTTTACTAATATGTCTATTGCCTTAGATCTAAAAATCGCAACTGACATTATAGATTTACAAGAAAGAGCATTTAGTATGAAAAAAATAACCAACAGCCAAATAAGGGAGTAACAAAAATCAGGTGATTTTTTAGGGGGGGAGGTGGGTAAAAAAAGTTGAAATTATATATAAGAACCTGACTATTTATATATTGAGGAAGAGGGAGGGGGTAGGCCTCTGATAAAAAATAATCAGGTGATTAATGACACTGCCCTAATGTCTTAGCGAAATGAGAATTTAACAATATTCCCTAATTGTAAAACAACCAAATAAATTAACAAAAATAAAATATATGATAACTATAATCTTGAATAATGTAAAATGAAATAAGAGATAATACCAAATTAATGTAAATAAAATACTTAGCCTACTCAAACTTTCAATTTAACTTTAACTTCAAATACACTACGATGTAAACTACCGATTGATCATGAAATTTCTAGGCAAATTTGCCTAGAAAACAGTTTAAGGGATAATAAGTGCTATTATCTTAAATAGCTATTTAATGAATAGTACTATATTAATTGAAAGATATATGGTTAGTGCTTTAGTTATCTTGAATGCATCGATTAATAATGGTTTTTAAACTCACCGATCAACTTAATGCGAGATCAAAAATTATATATATTGAGATCTTTAACTAAAAGATGAAAAAAATATATAGTAAATGCTGTGATAGAATAGTCTAACCTAAATACATCGATTAATAAAAGAACTTTAAACTTACCGGCCAAATTGAATTTTAAATATTTGCTTAATTAACACAACATCTAAAGCAGAAGCAAATCATGTGATCAATCGCCAATCAAATTATGATCGCTGGCGAAGCAAAACAAGAAATAAAAAGCAAAAAACTGAAAAATACAAAAAACGGCAGTCTAAACCTACCTCGATGGGTTAATCAAAAATGTCGGGAAGGCAATTTCGCCTATTAGACAATTCTCCAGTCAACTGGTTCAAAAATTTTTTTTTTATATATAAATTTTACTATAAGTGCGAATGCACAGTGTCTCTATNCCCATGGGTCAACTCATGTAAGGATAGAAATCAGTTAAAAATTTTTAGTCGATTAGTCAGTCGACTAAACCTGTTAGTCGTCAACTGACTAAAAACTGACTAATCGATTAATTGACTAATCGATTAGTCAACTAATTGACTAATCAATTAGTCAACTAATTGACTAGTTGACTAATTGACTAGTCAACTAATTGACTAGTCGATTAGTCAACTAATCGACTAATCGACTAATCAACTACCATAAATAATACTATTGTTTGCAAAGAAATTTACATAGTAAAAGAAAGGTTTTTTAAAGATATCTTAGTATCCACCAAGCTGATTTTAATGCTCTAACCATCATTAGATGCATTTTAATGAGCTTTACAAAAGTCTCTTAAGCCAAAAAGGTGATTAACTTAGTATAAAAAAAAGTTTTAGATAGAGACGCTATGCATTCGCACTTATAGTAAAATTTATATATAAAAAAAAAATTTTTGAACCAGTTGACTAGAGAATTGCCTATTATATATATATCTACCTAAAACCTAATATAACCCTAATATAGGACGACCCTAACCCTAAAGTTAATTAAAAAAATTAGTAAATATGGGTTGCCTCTGCTTTAGACATCCCCCAAAATAATAAGTTGAAGAGATAAAATAATTCTGAGCTGAATAATCTATCTCAACCTACCGATCAAATTAACGATAACTAGATTAAATTAAGATATCGTGAATGATATGATGAATAGCATATCTAAATACATCAATTAATAATCTCGACTAAATTAATGAAATAAATGGTTAATAATAGCTAATCTAAAATACGTTGATTAATAAATCTTTAAATACACTGATCAAAATAAATCAAATAAGATAAATTGAAAATACACTGATCAAAATAAATCAAATAAGATAAATTGAAAAATTATGATTAATTGAATTATCTAACTTAAATATACCATATAGCCAATACTTAAATTATTGCAAAATGCTATATAAAGTATTTTTCAAATTTTTTTTTTTTGCATTTCTTAAACCATGTATTGTGCGCTCACTACGGACTTCCATCATATCCATACAGTATAAGGTACCCGGATTCAATTATATAAACAACTTATACTAAAATTAAACATTGGAATAAACTGCCATTTAGCATATAATATTGATGTTCTAATTTCATTATAATTATATTTTCTAGCATATTACAGTATCATGTTTTATGCAAATATAATGACTATTTTATTAAAAAAAGATCATTACATAAATGATTCGTTAAAACTACATTCTTATCTACTTATTTTTTTTTGAACATTTAGGCCTATAATGACCGTACTCGCTACAATTCTCACATTAATTTTGACGCTTAGCTGGCTTCAATTCTTTTGCTCGCTTGATTCGTTTAGAACTTTTTGGTCGTCCTTTCGATTTACGTCTTATAGGGTTTTGAAGGGATATATCAGCCAATGGAACATTTTCTTTATCATTCTCATTGTTATGTAAGTTATTATTACTATCATTGCATGTCCCTTCATCGTCATTTTCAGTTGAACTGCTTGTTAACCTATCCTCTTGCATTTTAGTTAATAAATCCTGTAGCTTCTCAAGAATATCATGCCTATGAAATCGAACAGCCTTTTGGGTTATATCTTGTGCAACCCTCCACAATTCTTCATACAATTTTCGTTCATTAACATCTCTTTTTTTTCATTTCGAAGATTTGCTAGAGGTGTAAATAATCTGTTTGTATATCTCACTAGCTTTGATGAATATTGGAGATGGTTCTTACTAAACCGTGCAGCTATGGCATAAGGCTCTTCTTGTAAATTATTATGAATATCTTTGTACCATCTTTTGTGAACATGTGTAATATGGAATGCAGCTACAGAACTACATAACATCACTTGAAAAAAGTAATGACACACTATGCTACGATTTACAAGTCCCAGACAGGAACATATATAGGTTTTGTCAGAAAGGAGAACAATAAAGTGGCGGAATCTTGAATCTATTATTGTACGAATTGCCCATGATTCTTCTATCTCATTAATGTCTACATTTTCTAACATATAATTTACAGAAATCTGCATTATGTCTTCATCATCTTCGACGAATTGGGTATTATTGGGTTCGGGCTTAATAAAAAAAGTGCCATAAATATAGAACCACTTGAAATGCTATCACTAAAAACAATATAATATACCTCTTGAAATCCAATTAACTCATTTTCCGTAATAGCAGATACTTGATAGTTTAGGCAACTTTTAATTTCATCACACTGTACTTTTAGCATTGCAGGTGTAAGAAAACGACGTAAAGCATTATCAACCTCAGGAAATAATGCTTGTGGTAGTGTAACAGCAGAAGACGTTAATGGAATCTGGGTTTTCCAATAAACAAACTTGGCTTTTTTACTCTCTTCATTTATGCTTGTATCCAAAACTTCGGCAAGCTCGACAAGACTAATATTGGAGTTTAAAACGAGTCTTTTAATTTGTGCATTATAACTCTCGACTCGTGACGTTGTCTGGATACCGGCAGTAAAATTCTTTGCTGTGTATGCACATGCTCACGCTTTTTTTGATGAATACAATGTCCGCAAATACTTAGCCACCCTAGGCTCATTATACTTTTCACTCAATTGCGTCCATCTATTTTCAAAAACTTCTGGAATTAACGAATTCCGAGCCATATAAAAGTCTTTAATAAAATCATGATACATTTGACCCAACCGAGTCTCAAGATTTTGAGGTAGATTTTGTGAGATATGAAAAATACAGTGCATAGCATACGATTCTTCATACTCTTCAGAAATTGCAAGATCCAAGGCTGGGTCGGCATCAGTCATGATAACACCAGGCACACAACCATCTGTGGCTTTTTTTGTTTGGCGTAAGACCCACTGGTAGGAATCTGCTAACTCATCACCCATAAGCGCACAACCAACTAACCAAGAAGACCCATGATTGTCAATACATAAAAAGAGGGAAAGCGCCATATCATACCGATTTGTTTTTGCAGTATTATTGTTTAAAACAATATCGCTAAATTCCATCCAAAGAATGATTTGATCGGGGGACATCCAAAATAGCCTTTGAAGACTATGGGTTTCTTTGTCCCAATCAATCGCAACATACCAACGAGGATCTTTGTCCTTTTTCTTCATTAATTCCTTATACAAGGATGCTGCATATCTTTCCGTTTCTCACAATAAAATCTTGCTGTAATCTTGTGAATTTCAGAAAGGCAAATTTCACGATCAGGAAATTCTTTTTGCAGGGCTCTTTGAATTTGTAATGGTTTAAGTTTAACCACATTTAAATAGAACTCAACCCGTTCACACATTTCTTGGGTAAACTCTTTATCATTAAAAAACTTCATCCTATAAGGGGACAGGTCATGATTGTGTTCATTGTTCAATGTTGTAATATAAACGATTCCATAAAGATTGTTCTTGATTGGTTGCAACAAATTTACATGCCATGGGCATTTTATATACTTAGTGCTTGTTTCTTTAACTAGTGTGTTTTTTGGTTTATATTCTCCGCTATGTTCGCAAAGCATTGTTCGTTTTCGTATGACCTCTTCAGAAGTTTTTGCGCTATGACCTTTCCTTAGTCCAAACCCTTTCCGTTGTGCATATACTTCTATTCTATCATAGGCTTCGTCCCAACTTCGAAACTTCATTTCTTCACGCAGTTCTTCCTTTGAAGAGTCCAAATCTAAGTCTCTATTTTTACCGGTGAATACTAAAGAATCGTATGTCAATCTAGCAGGCTCAAAATCATGTGCTGGTCCGTCGAACTCAAGGTCAATGTTATTAAAATTAGACATACCCTCATCATGTGCCAACTAATGAACAAAAATATAAAAAAAAACCAAGAATTAGATAAGTAATAATTGTAGTAGTAATATAGCTATTGTTATAGTATTTACCTCCATTCAATCTAGTTTTTTTTTTTTTAATACAAAGTGTACTTTCAAAAATGTCTTCTTTAAAATGGAAAATAACCAACTTGGTTCACTTTGATTTTCCTTTTTTAACCCATCTGTTTTTTGTGTTGCCTTCTTATAAAGGTTCAGGGAAGTTTTTTGATAAGTGTACCTGTCAAAGATGCAGTGTTTTTTTTTGAATATTAACCAGCTTATTCACTTCAATTCCTTCTTTAGCTCATTTGTGAGATTGCGTTCTTCTTATAAATATTCAAGAAAGTTTTTACAAAGTGCCCTGTTAATGTAGTGTCGCAATAAACAACTTATTCACTTTAGCTAGTTTGTAACGTTGCGTTGCTTCTTTACAAAAGTTTTTTTTTTTACGAAGTGTATTTGGTGAAGATGCAGCACGTTAGTATAGTTATTTTTCTCTTCTAGAACCAAGCTGATTCTGCGAAAATCTATAACAATATGCACTTGCTTACGTAAATACGCCAAATACTTTATCAATGGCAGAATCAATATGATACGAATGAACATGCAGTCACAAAGTGCACCAATTAGATCTCTTTAAAACAATTGAATAGTATGCACACGCACGCACGTACAATCTTATCACCGCATACAAGAGAGCATCTCTGTGATTGGTTAATTTGTGTAGATCTACCGCGAAACTTCAAGAAACTTACAAACCAATAAATACAGTGAACATGCAAAAGAATTTATTACATGATTTAGGGATAAATGTGATCTTTATTAGAGACGCCTTAGCCCATATAATTAATAAAACGTGTGCAAGATACCTGGGTACGATTAAATTTCACGTGTTAAAATTTGATTTGTACCCCGGGTATTATGTATGATAGGGAGGGGGTCTTTTGTAAAAATCGTATATTAGCGGGTCTCTTACAAAACACCACAACAAATACAGTAGCCTTAAAATATACCGGTACAAATCAAGGGGGTACCGATCAAAGGGGTATCTTCCACAGTTACGGTATGTTCTCTTTAAAGTGCTGAAGTGTATAAATAAGTCGACCAATTAAAATACATTTCATGTTGCATTATTTGGGGGATGCACAACCATGCAGGTGCACAGAAAACATTTTCCCTAATAATTTAATAAAAACTGCAGAATTAATGTATCAACTTGCGCATTATATTTTTATTAAATCATATATCTGCGGAAAATTTGTTTAATATGTGAAAATAAATTTTTTTAATAAAATTTATTTGTGCAATTTTACTACTACCAATTTTGATTACAATTCTGTTACCTGGAATCTGAATACAATAAAGATCAAATTCAGAATTATGTATGTACAGTACATATTGCCACAATTCGAAATTGTGACATTAGAAGATTTGAATTTTCTGATTAATTTGTCCCATTTGTAAATAGATCTTCTCTTTAGGGGAGCACCATTTATTATCTGATTTTTTGCTACTAAGAGGACCCCACCTGATCGTGCGATTTGATTGGCTAAAATTATTAAAATTTTAAAAATTTTTAAACTTTAATATTAAATAACTCTTGAACTAGTGATCCGTTTTGGATAATTTTAATACCACAAAGTTCGTCTCAATGTGACAATTCCAATGAGCCTAAGATCATCAAAATCCAATCACAGGATCCCAAGATTGTTATAGTTTTGTATTGCTTTAATTTATTATTTTTGTATATATTAAAAATTATCATCAGCAAAAAAAAATATGTGTAAACCTCCGCAAGTTTTTATGCAGAGGTAAACTTGCGAAAAACTTACGATTAGTTTGGAAAATTACGTAGGGGTAATAATTACGTAAGTTTACACTATAGTATATCAGTACGTAATCCTACGTAAGTTATTGCCATAATATTTCGAAAATCTTATGATTGATGTGAAATATTACAAAATAGATCAAATAAAAAAATGCCCTTTCGGGGGCTGCAGGAGTAATATTTTGCATATTTTGTGATCTTTTCGCATTGTTTCGCAATATTTTGCAAATTTTCGCAAATTTTCAAAATTTTTTAAAAAATAAATAAACGATATACATATTTATACTTTTTACAAGTTTTTGCAATATTTCAAAAGGTTTCACAATTTAATATAAAATTTTATATTTTTTTTATTTATTATTATGGCAAAAATAAAATAGCGACTCGTCGCTAATAATGCGAACGGCTAGAGCCGAGCTGTGAGCCGAACGGCTAAGCCGAGCTGATCATCGGCTCGGCTATGGGTCTATTAGTAAGGTATCGGCTCCAAAAATGGCTTGGCTATGAAGCTTAAAGCCGATCATCGGCTCGGCTATGGGTGGGTCTACTAATAAAGTATTGCCAATAGATAATCTAGAAGTATTGTAATTTAAATTATGTTCGTGCTTTTTTTAAAAACTATTTCACAAAAAGAATAAAAAAGCTACAAGTTCGTACATTCTATAGTACGCTCACGACTTGTAATATTGCAACTAGATAAAAGATTTCCAAACTGGTTAAATAAACAAAATCAAAGTTTTCAAATGCTAATAACTGTATAATAAATTTTTTTTTTTTTTTTTTTTAAAGCTTCATAGCCGTCTGATCTTTATTAGCAAATTATATAAAAACTACATAATTTAATGTACTAATAGTAGAGACCGAACTAAACCGGCTGCCCGAATTGGTGCCCAACTTTGGCTACTGCACTGAAATGGTTTGCTCATACTCAAGCGACGGTCTTCCCCATTAGCAAGAAGTATAGCACTGCCTGGCTTCAGAAAACCAACCACAGAATCTATTCCACCTAAAAACTTCTTTTCTGAGCTTCTCATAAAGAAGAATAAAAAAGGGGAAAAGATTAAAGGGGGACAATACCTAAACGACTAACCAAAAAAACCAACCAAAAATACAACCAAAAGAAAGAAATAGTAAAAGAAAAACCAAAGAAAAAGCAAAGAAAGAATAGAAACTGTAGATGCTAACACGTTTAGCATAAACGATAAAAATTATATAATACCACAAGACTAATGTCTACTGGTGTATTATATGTACAGATATATGAAAAAAAAGAAAAAACGAAACTAAAAAAAAGATAAGAAATTTTTCACGTGCCCTCCAGATCCAACTACGTCATTCATTGTTTATTTGTATGTAGCGACCAAATCCACACGTGATGGCGCCGGTCCCGATTCGGATCATCCCAATTCGGAAGGAGTAAACACTGCCGATTTTTTGGAGGGGGTAAGCTAGGATTCCCACTTTTTGGCGAAAATTTCGAAAAAATCCAAAGGGAAGTATGACGATACTCAAAAGAAATTTAAAAGAGAGAGTGCAGTTGGAAAAACTCAATTTTTTGTTGTTCCCCATTGTTTTGCCACAAAAAACTTCGTCGATGGAAGAAAACTTTAATTTCCACCAAAATTTCTCGTACAAGGGCTCCACCTTCTGCCAGTTATCTTGTAAAAGTACGCTTTTGGCTTGCATGTCAAATATATAAAGGAGTCCCCGGAAAGTTAGTTGACCTTTATAAAAACCGTTTTTTTGTATTATCCTACTATACATTAAGTATAGGCAACGCTCCAACAAAAAACTTCTTGTTTTTCTTCCGTTGGAAATTTGGTTCAAGTGATCGTTGGAAAGAGTTGTAATATATAATCTGTATAATAAATATTATAAATTAAAAAATCTTTATTTATATGTAATTATAATATACAGCGCAAGACCTTAAATTAATTAAAATTTATTAAATAAATCAATTTAAGTATAAATTAATTTAAGCAATAAGACTAATAATATCAGAAAATTTTTAGGGTAATGATTGAATTAAGGATCCACAAATAAGGTTTTTATGAAGGAAACAGGGTTCACTTCTAAGCCAACATTTATATTTTACAATTTAACTAACTGGTATTTTTTATTATAATAAAAATTTGTACGTTGGAGCATTATGTAAATCAAAAAATATTGACGCTCCATTTGATTTAATTTTAGTAATCATTTAGCATTATATCTAGCCGTTTGCTAAAAATCTTTTAGCATTTTTGAACTTCATTAGATGATAAGTTCCTATTATATTATCAGCCAATTCACCAAAAATTTTCTACTTATTTTGAAGTCATTTGCATACGATCAACCAGTTTGCAGAAAATTTACTAGCAATTTGAATCAAAAACTTGACTTAATAAGATAAGCTGACAATCAAGCCAGCCATGGTTTTGGAACTTTAACAATGGTTTTGGAGCAAAGCCACTTCAAGCTGGATAACTGGCTTGAGAAAATCACGTTAATCCAGCTTGATTTTTAGCCAATTCGTCTCAATGTAGTTCGATAGTAAGTTAATCATAAAATTTACACGAAGAAAAAAATCAAATTTTTTATAAAAAAAAAAAAAAAAAAAATCTTACTGTCATAGCCTCAAAAAATCCACGAATAATTTTTTAATGTAGATTTGGAATAACCTGTGATTAGTAAATGAGCGACGGTCTAAAAAAATATCAATCTGAAACTTTGAGAATTCTTGACTGATAATTAGTTTAATCATGTAATAATTTTGATGATCAGTTAGAGAATCCTCAAATTCTTGGATGACTTTTTTTAGACCAATGCTCAAATATAAAAAAAGCTCAAAACGTACCTGCACAATTTAACTCGATTTTAAAAAATTAACCTTAACTTCTCTACAAACATATATTGCGATGGATACTGATCTTTTTGAAAATATTCCTGACAACAATATGGCTGAAAGTGTTGCGACTACGAGCAATAGTGTGAATATCACATCCGATATCCCTATTGTTTTAAAAAAACCTAGTACTAAACTTCCCTCTCCCGTTAAAGCCTATTTTTCACAAAAAACTATTGATAATAAGTCTGTAATTTGCAGTGTCTGTAAAAGCGAATTCAGTGTAAATACAGCTACTGGTAACTTACGTAAACATCTTGACTCTCAACATCTGGGCTGGGAAACAAACAAATCAATGCAATTCAACAATTTCTTACATTTATGCCCGAAGCTACGATTTCAAAACAATCCCTCACGATGGCTCAAAAAACAAAATTTAATATGTTAGTGGTCGAGTGGATTGTAGCAAATACTCTACCCTTTTCTATAGTTTCAAGCCAATCATTTGCTACTATGTTCCGATATCTTAATAGTAGTATAGAATTGCCTTTACGTAATGTTATTAAGTCTATCGTTCAAAAGGCCTTTGCCGTAATGCAAGAAGATATTCAATCTCTTTTTGAACAAATTTCCAGTAAAATTTCCATTACATTAGATATTTGGACCTCTCGTGCTAATGTGCCTTTTATTTGTATCATGGCACATTGGATAGATAGTGACTGGAGCCTCAAGAAAATATTGCTTGATATTTGTATACTCCCTCATCCACATATGGCCGACGAAATTGATGCTAAATTGCGCTCTGTTTTTGTAGCATTTAATATTACTGACAAGATTCTCTGTGCTACTACTGATGGAGGCTCTAATATGATTTCGGCAATGCGATTGTTAAAGGATAATTTGGTTTTGCAAAATTATAATTTTCATTTTCAATCTTGTCGTTGCTTGGCACATGTCTTGAATCTTGTCGTTACAAACGGTTTATTGCCTATCAGTCATACGATATGTCACGCAGATCACGGGGGTAAATTTTTTACTATGAAATTTGAGTGATCGACATGCATATGATGGGCTCAATTTTCATAGTAAATTGCAGCGGTTACCTACTTTCAATCATTTATTTCAAGGGTTTCTAAAAAGGAAACTGCACTTATGACATGCATTTTGACAGTTCAGAAAGTTGATTTCTTTATTATTCGCAAGTTTAAAATAGGATACAAAATAAACCCGAGAAGAATGCGGCCTCTAAAAGACGCATATTGTTCCATATTATATAATATGGGGTAACGGCTTTAACAATCGTGGAATTTAAAAGTTCTTGCCAGTTTAAATTATTTCAGTCGACTTTTATAACGATCAAGAAAATAAAGGTTGTTTATTCTTCTTTATTCTTTTTTTTTCATTTCTTTAACTAATAACGAATTTATATTTGGAGTTTAATATAGAAAGCCAGTTATATTTTAAAAGGCTATTATAGTATGATCAAAGACGGATCGCAAGTTATATTTTTAGTTGCGAGTGCAAATATAGTTTTACTTAAAATTTATGTACTTTGTAATTTAAGATAATTATTTTTTTTTAAATAAAATGTAAAAATTTTTATTAAATAATTAAATTTGTGCAAGTACATAATTATTAAAAATCAAATAAAGTGAATTTTCCAGAAAAGATAATCGTCGCAATTATAAGTATTTGTTTGTTTTTCTTGTGTATTTTTATAAAATATATTTCATCATAATCTCGGTTTTATTGGCAATCTCGTGGCAATCTCAACAATCTCGGCCTTAATCTACTATTAAAATATAGTTTAATCGTTGTATATTAGTTTCGAAGTCGAATTGCCTATAAAAGACGTCTTAAACTCTCAAGCTTCGTTAATTTGATTTCGATAAACCTTTTTTTTTTAAAAAAAAAAAACAGTAGCAAAAATTATAACATGGAATACTTATTTGAAGATTCATTCGATTTCGAAGACGACTTTAATCAAGAATCTGACATCGGCATTGAACAAGCGGTTGTAGATGAAGAATCTCTCGTTTTCGATTTGCATTCACTAAAAATATTGCAAGAAAAAATAACTGGATCAATTGAAAAATCTGAGTACGAATTAAGTGAGAGTGAGGACGAATTAAGTGAGAGTGATGACGAATTATCTGAAGATAATAATGAGACAGAATTATTTCTGGAAGAAATTGAAATACCAGTACCTCCTAATTCTAATGTTACTACCGAAGTAACACGTTGCCCTATTATCGACAATAATGATAAACCAAACACGATTCAAAGGTGTAGCAGAACGGCCGATATCTATGTAAATCAATTATTTGGCACATGGGAAATTGATTCTCTAGCTATGCAAGAAATTGGAAATGATACCTCAAAGTTAAAAATCTGTTCGAATCATTTCAATTATGACCATAAAGTTGTACACGGAAGTGGTATAAAGAAGGGATACCCATCTAGCGAAAGCAATATAAACTTACATCGCTGTCTCTTTTGCAATAAATACAAGTATTTCTTCACGAGAGGTAAAGCATGCCCAGTGCATAGGTGGAAAGTATGCGGACGCATAATTCAGGCTCCATGTCGTGGCACGTTTAACTGCTCAGCAATTACGGAGTATAATAGTTTATCAAAAAAGTCACTTGATAATGATAAACCTCGATTCGTTTGCGCAAACTGCTTTGTATCTCATGGAGGTCATCTGCAAACTCGTCCTGAAAAAGTTTCATGTGTAGAACAAGGACAACACAAAGCCGATGTTGCATCTGCTTTAAAGTTTTTTGCCACGTGGATTGAACAAACTGCCGAATCTAGTGATGAATATATAAAGGTTAATTTATTAAAAAATTTTATTAAACTTTTTAATACTATCGACATACCTAAAACACGAGATACCACTAGCATATCTTCTATAACGTCCTCGACTCCAAGTTGTTTTTTAATAAAAACAGCATTTGCTGTTAAAAATATTAAAGTTAATGAAGAACAAAAACAACTATTAAAAATCACCACATGCAACGCTCTCGGAAGTATGCTTGCTAATTCTATATTGCAAGAACAGCCCGAACTTAAGAAGAGATTATCGTCGCTTGAAAAGCCTGAATCGTTAGAAGAATATTATGAAGCTATGCCAACGTCTCTTATCAACTTTTTTTTGGGGTTGATTACCACTATAAAAGAAAAAAAATTAATGGTATTAGCTAGAAAAAGAAAAGAGAGAAATGAACCTCCTCCGCAGTTAGATACAAAAAAAATTGATGCAATTTCTCTCTTTTTCGTTTCCGTGATACTTACCATTGCTTTTCCCCGTTGGAAAATATGGTTTACACATATTCTCTCTTCTCTTTGCCGACGACCAAAAATGTTAGGAGTTTTGTATAAAATCCTTTATACAGTTCGGGTAGTGTCGTATGCTAGAGATCATGAAGTACGTACTCAAAAAAAAAGAATGTTAGCTGTAGAACCTCAATCAAGGCTTGATACAAGTTCAAATATTTTAAACATCGCAGCTATAGATAATATTGATACAAAAGATAAAACCTTTCAATACGGTAATATTTTTGATGCAGTTCGTGCTACTGCTCATGCGACGGTCCGAATGGTCTTTCAATTTCAGCGTTCAGAACTTGACAACTTAGATGAAGAATCGTTGGAAAATCAAGATCTTTTTGGTGTAAGTTCTTTTATGGAAAAATGGCAAAAAAAAGTAAATACAATTTTTAAAAAATTAGTTTGCGAAAGGTCAGAGTTTGGCGTTGAAAATGTTGATACAGCTATCAAAGAAAATATCAACTCAGCATCTTTCGTAGCCCCTCCAAATGTTGTAATTCTTGAACCAGGAAAGGCACCAAGTGAAAATAAGCATGTTCACGAGGCCGTCGATATGTTTTTAGATGATTTCGGTTATACGGAAAACGGTATATTAAACTTGGTATGTGATGAAGCAATTTATCGTCGTATGAAAGATTACAAGAGCGAAGAGCAGAAAGTGCACTGCATTTTAGGGCAGTGGCATACGAACAAGGCAATGTGCAGTGCACTAATTGCTGCCTTTTCGGGTTATGGACTCTTTGGGCTTGCTACACAACTTGGTGTTAAGTTCCTTGATAAATTTGCAAAAGTTGTTGATTATCGGGCGACATTTCGGGTACTCGAGTTTATTTGGGTGGCAGTAGGAGTTGCGATTCATCAATATTGTCAAGAAAAAAATATTTCTATTAGCGATATTTATAAAGAAGACAATAATCTTTTAAAAGTGTGGTACAATTTTTACCAATGGGCAGGATACTTGAAATTACATAAGCTTGGCATTCGGATGGCAAATTTCGACCTACAAATGCACAGCTTGATGGCATTTGCACCTTTATTCCCTGCTACAAGAAAATATAGATATGCTGAATCCGTCGCTCAATTCTTATCAGATCTTCGAAGTAATCCACAATTTCTTCAAGATCTTCGATCCATACCTTCAGTTAATTTAACGCGGGAAGGAAAATCTTTGGCCTATGACGAGTCCCTAGAAACATATGGAGTAAAATTTCTTAAGGAAAATATGACCGGTCGTGCAACAGATTTAGAAAATTTAAAGCTAAATATGAAAGCAGCACAGGCTGAATACGATCGGCTTAATTTGTTGATTTCAGAATTTGCTGGAGGTCAAGTGGTAAACAAAAAATTACGATCAGTTAAAGGCCGTCTTGAAGCTCTATGGAAGCTAATTAATGAACTAAAATTAGCATTTAGCAGCCAGCAACCCGAATCCCATACCTTATTTGCAGAAACTACACAATTAACAAATAAAGGTTATCAACAGATGTTTACCTCCTACGAAAAAGGCATCAATAGATTGAATAATATTGTTGAGCAGGATATTCATAAAACCGCTGCACAAGTAAGGAAAGGACGAGGTATGCCGGATATAACACCTATGAATGTAATGAAAAGTAAGAAGCGTTCAAGAAAAGAAATTGATAACACGATGATGGAAATAGTTCCACAATCAACAGAGCTATGCGACGACATGGAAGCTGAATTGACTAACGAAGACTTACAATCATTATCTGAACCTTCAGAATCCACATCTCAAAGAAAACGTGCAACACATATACCTACAGATGCGGAAGAAGAGATTCTGAAAAAACTTGAAGAATATAAGGACTATAGTGTTTTACCTCCGGATATCATTAATAACCTGGTTAAAAGTTTGTCGGATATTACTGAATATTGGACTAGAAAAAGAATTCGAGATCGTTGGTACAATCGATACAAAAGAAAGAATACATAGCAATAAATTCATTATATTGTTGTACTTATCGCAACCCTATCTTTTAGATCAAATAAAATAATAAAAAATTCTTAAAAAAATTTTTATTGCAAACGAAGTTGAATAAAAAGCATTAAATTAATAGTGATCTACTTACTATAAAATAGTTTTCTTGATTTTCTGCATTATTTTCATAATGTACCCGCCTTTCGAAGATGCATTTTGCCGAAAGCTCTCCTTACGACGCACCTAGTAAGCCACTTTATATGTAAAAAATTTGTAAACTCAGGGAGAATGTGTCAAAAGTATGTAAAATAATTACCCACTTTCGAAGGTGTAGTATTTTATAAAGGTCGGTTTATTTTGTACGATCCCAATACTTTTCGATTCGTAAAAGCCTCAAGAATATTTTTGTCTTAAGGAACACTATGTATTTCAACTGAAGTTTTAGGCAAAAATTTTAAAATTGTAACTTCGTCAATTTGTGTAACGTTTGAAAATCATATGATATAATTTTAGATGTGACAAATCGTGTGACTGCTATTAAATCGTCAATTGAAAAAGTGCGTAATTTTGTTAATGTCGTCTCATCCTCATCGTCTCTAACTCAGGATTTTAAAGAACTCGGGCAATCGGTTGGTGAAGGTGAAGCAACTTGTAAAATTCCACAGGATGTTTCGACCTGTTGGAATAGTACTTATCTTATGTTTTCAACCTATATAATATGCCTACAACAATTTCAGCTATAATTAGGCGCAATAAAAAACTTGAGAAATTTAAACTCACCTCACAAGAAGAAACTAATCTTCAAGCCGCAGCACAGTTTCTTAAGCCGTTTTATGAAACCACTAATGTTCTTTCTGGTAGCACATATACGACTTTAGGCATTTCGATTCTACTAATCGATTATATTGTCGAAAATATTTCATAGTGCATCCAAAATTTAGAAAGTCCAGAATTTCTCAAAATGGCCGCAACTCAAATGTTCGAAAAAATTCAAAAATATGCTAATAAAATTTATGACAAAATGGCATTTATAGCTGCTATTCTTGATCCTCGGATTAAACTAGAATTAATACCTGTTGATATGAATACTGAAGTGAATCGTACCATTTTTAATAATATTTTTAGATCCGAATATGCTGAACTTGTTTTAAATAACTCTTCAACTTCTCTTACTTCCGCTACCACACATACCTCTTTTCCCTCTTCTATCTCCGTTACCTCCTCTACTTCTCTTACCTCCTCTACTTCCTCTATCTCCTCTATTTCTTCTACCTCGTCTACAAATTTAAAGGTACTATTAAACTTAACATATACAGAGCAAATTGCTCAAAAAAAACGAAAACCAAACAATTTCACAAATAAAACAGATGAACTTACCCAATATTTAAGTGAGGCTATTTTACCTATGAACGTCGACCCCTTGAACTGGTGGAAACTCAATTGTACACTTTTTCTGTATTTGTCTCAAATGGCCAAAGATTATTTGGCCATTCAGTCTACATCAGTTCCCTCCGAACAAGTATTTTCCAAAGCAGATAATACTGTTTGAGCCAAATGTGCACGCCTATCCGAGAATAGTATACAAGCTCTTATGTGTATTAATTCTTGGTTAAAACATGGAGTTAAGTTTCGCGAAGAATGAGAAGGGCATTAGGCCTATATATATTTTTTTTCTTTTTTTTTTCTCTCTGTTTATCTGTAATACGATAATAAAGTTAGTATAGATTTCAGTTAAACCCATAGAATAGTAATTAGCCAATCGATACCTTAGTTATAATCGAATTGTATTAATCGAATTAATCATATTACCGAAAACCTGTATTAAAAATTATAAAAAAAAATTTTGCTTTGAATAAATAAGACAGAAAAAAAGTTAATAACTTAATAGATTAACCGTTGAAAACAAAGTAAGAGGTTAACTCTAAGTAGTTCAAATACTTATCTCTAAGTTTTGCCCATAATAAATCGTCTCATTTTATTTTTTTTTTGCTCTCATTACTATTGAAAACCTTTATTAAATCATAAAAAGAAAAAGATGGCTCAGTAGAGCCTTGATCTTCGAAATCAGAGTAGAAGTAAATTATAAATACTTATCTTATTTGTAATTCAATCATTTTTCTTTGCTCTCGTAATAGTGCCTTAATTAATCGAAAAAAAAGAATATTAAAAACCTATCGATTGTAATTAAGAGCAAGTAGATGAGTATAATTACGGCTTAGCTTAAATTGAGAGCGGCTTATAAATGTTCAGGGTGATCAGCTTATAAATGGCTCAGCTTGAGAATGATCAGCTTATAAACGGCTCGGCTTTGGATGTAGAGCTGAAGGATCGGCTTGGCTTAGTAAATGTTAGCCGTGAGCCGAGCCGAGCTAAGCCGTTCGCATCACTACCTGTCGCTATGCGACCCTATATGATCGGCCAATCATATTTAAAATTGGTGATCTTGTCTCTGGGGTACCAGATTTCGATCTGATCTAGATCTACAAGTAAATCTAGATTTTTTTATTTTTTTTATTTTTTATTTTTTTTTTCATTTAGCGATCTTTTCTTGTATTTTCTCTTTTTATAGTTTTTTTCTTCGCTTTGCTCACATGTCAGGCTTTGGATTTTTGTTAGGCCATTTTAAATAAGTATTGAACTAGTTTTTTTTTCTTTTTTGTTGCTGTCACTAACTTCTTTCTATTTTTTTTAGGTCCTTTATTTTTGAAATTGGCTTTGTGAAAATACTATGTCGACTACCGGTAATCAGCTTGGTTCTGAGGATGAAAAAGCATTAGCAGTAGCATTATGCGAAAATACTGCCTTAACTTCTTTAAATCTTGCTTGGGCTGAGATGCGAAATAGAACTGGGCTGTGCTAGTCATCTTTAGATAAATACTGGTCTTTTTTTTTTTTTTACTAGTTGGTTTTTTTTTCACTGGCACTAATTTTCTCTCCCTTTAGGTTTTCTTCGTTTGAAACCAGAAGCTAAGATGCGAAATAGAACTGGGCCGGTTTTTCTTCTTTTGGGTGCTTCTTCATTTGGATTTTTTTTTGGGACTGGGGCTGGGCTGGTCTTTAGATAAGTACCAGACTTTTTTTTTTTTTTACTGGTTGGTTTTTTTTTTTTTTTTAGGTCTTTACATTTAAAATCGGCTTTGTTGAGGACGGAAAAGCATTAGCAGTAGGCGATACGTGGGATGTTTTCTTTTTCTTTGCTTTGGTGCTTCTGCTTTTAGTGATTTCTTGTGTCTGTGCTTTGGTGCTTTCTTGCGTCAGTGTTTCGGCACTTTCTTGCATCTGTGCTTTAGTGCTTTTATTCGGCGCTTTCTTGCATCTGTGCTTTGGTGCTTTTTTGCATGCTTCAGTGCTTTCTTGCTTCTTTGCTTTGTGTTTTCTTGCATCTTAATATTGGCGATTTTACTTTTTTTTTTTGTTATATTAGGCTTCCGGCGGTTTCGTTTTATCTTTGTGGAAAATCGGTCAAGTTAGGACGATTAAGAAGCTATTCAGGTTGAAAGATTGTTGCTCGTGGTGATTTTGCTGTTGTTAGGGGCTCTGTTATAGGTGTGTAGTAGGGCTGTTTAGTCGTAAAGTTGTTGTGGTACGATCGTTGGTGAAGTATTTTTTTATTAGCTTTTTTTTTTATATATAAATAAAGTGCGAAATTAGCACTGGATATATAGAGCTTTATGATATCATAAATGCAGTAATACTATACCGATTTAATAAAAATAAATTAAAATAACGCATCGTTGAATTTTTTTTTAAAAAAATAATAAATTTTGGAGGTTCCCCGGTGATAAATTCACTCTTTTTTTTTGTTATTCGTTTTGTTACGCACATTTTTGTAGTGATCAACCGATTGAAATCAGTCCTGTGAGTCACGTGTTCACTAATTTGCTCTTCGCAAATCTGTGGTCATGTGACTCATGTGATCGATTTTGATTGGTCGATCATGGGGTCGCTATAAAATAATGCCTATTATTATTATTATATTTTTTTTTAACTTTGACGGCCTTGCTAGAGCCTAACTAGTTTATTAATCCTGAGCAGTTTACAAATGTAAACGAACTAATATATCTACTAATATATAGGTCCAACATCATCTGGCTACTTCTAAGAGCGCCCAAATGCAACTTGTCGCACCAAACTCCTGAGAGAATGGAGTCTCAACGCCAGTGCCGTCAAGTTTATAGGATTTCTCTTCAAATCCCTCCCACCTAGCATCAATGGTGGGGTCAGATAATAATAACATGTACTATTATCTGTATACTACCATTCAAAAAAAAATGAAATATAAAAGAAATAAAAGGGTTGTAAAAAAAGAGGGGAAATAGTATCGAACCAAGACGAGAAACCAAAAACAACAACAAAAGAAAAAGATGTAAGATAAGAGAAACAAAGAAAAAGCCTATAAACAAGGCGAAACTAACTAATCCTATCTAAAAAAAACGAGGAATAACAAATACTAATACTAATACTAATACTAATACTAATACTGCTAATGTTTAAAAATTATAATACTGCGCAGCGGAATTCTGCCAAAGTATTATGTACATAAAAGAAAAAAAACTAAACTACGCCTAATAGAAAGTTCTAGAAAGAAATTTCATCTCGAATTTTTCACCAAAACATCTCACGTGTCATTTGTTTATTCACAGAATTCAAATTCACTCGTGACTGATTCCGATTAGGTAGACGTATTTCCAAATTGGAAGGAGTAAACATTGCTGAACTTTTGGAGGAGGTAAACTAGATTGCCCACTTTTTGGCGAAATTTCGAAAAACCCAAAGAGAGATAGCAGGGAGACCAAAACTTGTAAAGAGTGTAAGTTTTACGTTTTGTAGAATAGTATAGATAACCAAAAGTATGTTTCTGTCTAGACTTCCACATCTTTTGACAAAAAACTCCAGGGTTTTAGCTCTACTACGTTTTCTATAGCAACAAAGTCTTCTACCCGGAGAACCAAACCCACAAGAAAAAATCTTTTTCAGCTCTATTTCAGTCTTCTCGCATGCAATCTGAAGTCCTGTATCCAAGTTGCTTCTAGATAGAGTTTTTGTTGTATATAAAAATACTAACTACAAAATTTTCGTAGGTTGGTGCTTATGGGAAGTTTTGGTCCAGAGGATTGTCGGAAAGAGTTGATCATTGATCTCAATGCCTATTATTATTATATATTATATTTTATATTTATTAAATATACATTTTTAATTAATATTACATATTTTATTATATTACATATTATTTTTACATTATTACAAATATTTTAAACTATTTTCACACTTAGTCGCATCTAATTCTATTACTATATACAAAAAACTAGCCCTACACGCTTATTTTTGCTCACCCACAGTTAGTTATTATCTTCGCTTCTTTGTTTTCTATCATTCTTAAAAGTGTCAGAAGTCATAGTTGGCATGCGCAAGATTTTGAAAAGTTGTTTTTTTTTCTCGCAAAGTGCCGAAATTAATAAAAAAATTTTAAAAATAAACCAAAAAAAACAAAAACAAAAAACACAAAACGAAAAAATAAATGAAGTGAAACCTTGCAAGAACTTGCAAAAACTTGCGAAAACTTGTGCTCATTTCTCTAAAGAAGCATTCTTAAAAATTTAGATGCTAGAGGTGTGTTCTTGAAAGTGTCAGAAGTCATAGTTGGTATGCGCAATATTGCGAAAAGTTTTGTTTTTCTCGCAAGTGCCAAAATAAATAAATTAATAAAAAAATTTTAAAAATAAACCAAAAAAACAAAAACAAAAAACACGAAACGAAAAAATAAATAAAGCAAACCTTGCAAGAACATGCAAAAACTTGCAAAAGCTTGCGAAAACTTGTAAAAACTTGCGACCATTTCTTTATAGAAACGTTCTTGAAAATTTAGAAATTGCTGGGAGTGTGTTCTTGAAAGTGTCGGAAGTTGTAGTTGGCATGCACAAGGTTTTGAAAAATTGTTTTTTTCTCGCAAAGTGCCGAAATAAAATAAATTAATAAAAAAAATTTTTAAAAATAAACCAAAAAAACAAAAACAAAAAACATGAAACAAAAAAATAAATAAAGCGAAACCTTGCAAGGACTTGCAAAAGCTTGCAAAAACTTGCAAAAACTTGAGCCATTTCTCTAAAGAAGTAATTCTGGAAATTTAGAAATTACTGGAGAAATCAGTTGCAAAGTTTTGGAAGTTTGAGTAGGTATGCGCAAAGTAGTGAAAAGTTGTTGGTTTTCTTGCAAAGGTGTTCTGTAAAGTGCCAAAATAAAAATAAAATAAAATAAATTAAAAAATAAATAAATAAAAAAAAACAAAATGAAAACAAAAAAACGAAACAAAAACAAAAAATCAAACGAAAATAAAAAATGAAATAAAATTAAAAAGTGAAAAAAACAAAATAGAAGATCTAATTATAAACAAAAGATCTAATTTGATCTTGTAGTACAAAATTTAAATATCATCGAACTATTTCGAACTATTTCGAAAAATTAGTCCAATGCATGATCCAGGTTACAGATCTATTGATCCAGCTTGGTTTTCTAGTTCTAAAATATTTCGAAAGGGTTCGAATATTTATGTAAGAAATTTAGTGTAAATTTACGATTTTCTTATAGGTCATAAAAAAATTATCAAAAAATTTACGTAAATTTATGATTTTCTTACAGTGTATAAAAAAATTGTAAATTTATATAAAAGATTTAATGTAAAACTACATATGTTTTACAGTGCATAAGAAAATAATAAATTTACTAAAAATTTTATGACAGGGTGAAACCCGCGTTGCTTGCTAGTAAAACCCGCGTTGATTGGCCATATCATGTAAAACCTGAGATGGCAATGTAAAATCTGCATTGATTATTCATAATAGGTAAAACCCGCTTTTCACTAGGTAAAATTTGCCTTTTCTTTATTTTATTATGTAAAAACCGCCTTTATAAGATAAAAACTCGCTTTTTTTTGATTTTATTTATAAAACCCGCTTTTTACAAGGTGAAATTCGTAACAAAAATTTGAATCATATGATTGATTATCAGTTAGATAACGATAATACTGAGATCTCTCTAAGTACAAAGTTGGATCACTTTCTTACTATTCTTCAACTCATATCATTATAAGTTTGGTCTCTATGGGCTTGAGTCAAATTCCTAACAACCCAAATTCCGAAAAAGATTGACTAGATCTATAATTAACACTAACCTTTGAGAGCTAGCTTGTCAGGATTTTGTTTGTCAAGATTTTGACCGTTTCCCATCTCTATAGGTTTAGAAAGATCTCTCTGTACAAGGCTACTAAGAATATCGAGAGTTATTTGCAAAAAGGTATTTTATATTACTTTGTTAACTATTATCGTTATAAGCAAACCAAGTTTGGTATTTATCACTTTAGTACTAATTTGTATATCGTACTAGTATCGTACTAATTCATTTTGATAGATTAGATACTAAAAAAATCGGTGAAGAATTTGGTCTGTGCATTTCGCAACCTGGTTGAATGGTATTTGAAAGATTGATTGCAATTTTTGAAACTATTTAGAATTGTTGCGCTCAAGAACTTGTTTGGTTCTAACCAAATATTGTCTTACTGTAGCTAGAGTGTTAAAGGGCTAAAATTTTCACAGTATATAATTAGGTAATAACATCCATATACTATATTGTTTGGTGTCCTAACGCCTGCAATATCAATATCTGTTATTAGGTAATCTTTTTTTATATTAAATCTACGAATATATATATAGAATATTTATTAATTAGCATATTTATAAAGGGAAATTATAGGCACTTCTCGCAAGAGATATATCTCACCAGAAGATAATCCCAATGGTGCTGTATTAGGTGACAGTTCGTTTATCTCCTTAATCCAATCTTCATCCCTATCAATCTGAAAATAAATTAGACCTAAATATGCATGTTATGTTATTTTTTTTTGCTTCGTTGGTGTTTTTTTTGTATTGCTAGTGTTGTTTTTTTTTGTTTTGCTGTAATAGAGATTAGAGGCGAGATCTAGTAAATTTTTTTTTTTAAACTAATACTGATTTTTTTTTTTTGTGGGCTTGTATTGTTTGAATCCGGGTAGTGATTAGGATATGTAGTTTTTGTTTATTTTATTTTTTTTTTTAATACTAATTTTCTTTTATATGCTTGTTTTGCTAGAAACCGGGTAGTAGAAATTAAAACTAGAAGCTTTGATATAAGTGGTCTTTTCTTTGTTTTCTTGTGAGATAAGTTGGGGTTTACTTTTTTTTTTGTTTTTTTTTTTNAACTAGACTAACCTTTTTCTTTTTGTAGATTTTCTTCACTAAAATACCGGATAGTAGAATTATGATCTTGCAAGATAAGTAGTTTTCTTCACTATTTGTCTTTTTTTTATTTTGTAAGATAAGTAGTTTTTTTCGTTTGCCTTTTTTTTCAGCTTAGCCATTGTTAACTTGTCTTTCTTTTGTAAGTTTATTAAATGGTGCCACTGTTGTGGTTATCATCATTTATTGGTGCCGTCAGTTGTGGAAATTTTGGGCTTTTACCATTTTGGGGCTTTGTCATTTTGGTGCCATGATTTCAGGCCTTCGTCATTTTAGTGCTATTATTTGTGAAGTTTCGGTCTTTCGTCGTTGTTTGTGGTGATTTCAGATTCTTGTCGTTTGTTTCAGTTTTTATCACTTTCAATGCCGTTGTTTTCAGATCTTCATCACTTTGGGTATTGTCGCTATTAAGGTTTCAGCAGAGTGTAGGAATCAGCATCGAGAACAGTGGGCTACTTGGTTTTTTTTTTTTTTTCCTTAATCACATTCTAATCACTTCTTTCTCTTTTTTTTGGGTTCGTATAAGTTTCGCTACAACAAATTACGTATATGTTATTGTCCACAAAGTGGGCAATAATTAAAAAATTAAAAAATTATACCGGATCAGATAATCGAATAATAACAGAATAGCAAACTGACTGCTTTGCAGCCAGTTTGCCATTCTGTTATCGTTTGATTATCTAATCTGGGTATAATTTTTTTTTTATATTAGATCATGAAATTGTACAAGATACATGGATTTATGAGGTTATAATATTGAAATTAACCTAGTTATCCAGCATAATCGATTTAATAAAATTACAAATTATATGTTCCAACATGTTTGTGTATTTAGTTTGTACGAACTGTAAACTTTTTAATAAAAAAATATGGAATTGTTATTGTTTTTTAATTGGATCTGAAGAAAATTTTAGTCAGAGTTTATTTCTGAGGGTGTTGTTTTGTTATATATAATTATACATAATTAATTGGTCCAGGTTAATTATGTGATGCGATTAGGTAAATTATGCGATGTTACTAAGGTCAATTAAGTTATGGATGCGAATTATGCATTTTCTTAATTAAATTGAGAATATTTCAAACTTTTTTGTGGAATTCACACTTCATCAAAACACATTCTTCTGCCAATCAAATTTCACTCATGTGCTTTATGCCTTTTTTTCTTAATTATGCGAAGCATATGTGATGTGAAAAAATGGTCAATTATGCATATAATATCGTATTGCATAATCCTAAACACCTTAGTCCAGGTTAGAGTTGGTCATATGAATTCTCATTTTTGATTGGCTGACAAGCAGGGGATATATAACTCCCTGTAGGAGATATATCTCTTGCGGGGATGCCTAAAAGCACCCCTTATTGAAACCCTTTTTTTTTTATTAAAATTTATATAATAGTTTTTCTAATAATTTGAACTGTTTAATATCTAGCATTAGTTTGTCAAGATTTCTGCATTTAACAGATTTCAAACATTATTCAAAGTCTTCTTTTCATCTTTAAAGTGCCTATTTTTTATTTTTAATTTCGGATATCTTCTTTTCACGGTTCCAAATATTTTAATTGGTGAAATTAAAAATGTGAGAAAATTGATATAATTAAAAATAACGTATAACAAAGATATTTATAATATTTAAATAACTCACGGCCAAAAGACATGCAAACTCAGATTTTTACATAAATCACATAATCCATAACATAATTCTTTATGTGGGATGGACGTGAACTTTCTATGTACATTGCCCTTGCACGATAGGTCTTTCTCATTCCATTGTACTAATACCAACCTGTATTTTTAACATTTTCAAAACCGACATCCGCAATATGGTGGTTACCATCACAAAAAGAAACTTCTATAAGACGATATCTATATAAATGATGCAAAAAAAAGCTATAGTATCTATTTTAGACATTAGTAAATATATAGAGATTAAATCAAGCTTAGGTTTACCTTTGTTTTATGTTTATATTTTCTGAAGGAAAATCAATTTCTTCTGGGAGATCCTTATTTTCAAGATACGCCCCTTTATCAGTAATATTAATGCCTGCAACGTTGATCACAAGAATTAAAGGTAACTACTGGTCAATATGTCTTGTTAATTTAACCTTGCCTGCACATAGATATAAATGTCTAGAGAAATATTAGTAGAGAAAGTAGATAAGTAAAGAATAAAAAATAAAACACTTTACTTGACATTTCCAGTTTCTACTGATTGATATTTATCAATTTTGAAAGCATTCGCAGGAATATCTATCAGCTTCTTTTCATTCATAGTCTTGAATTCTGCGCTACATCGGACAATATAAGGCTCTTGCCAACTTTTAAGATATGTTTCAAGGTACCGGTAGCTATTTCCTGGTATCAAAGGTACTTGGGATTTTCTAAAAGAAAAAATATACAGTCAACCCTCCATAAATGCAACCTCCATAAATGCAATACCTTTCTAAATGCACATTTTTTTCTATTCCGTAAAATGTTATTAGTGCTAAATGCACGTTCTATATTCTGTAAATGCACGTTCTCTTGAATAACATTTTATATCACACTAACCTCCCTAAATGCACGTGGCCAATCAAATTTTAGTATTTAAAATAGGTAATACATTTTGGTAGAAGTTACACAAACTTGATGATCTAATTTTTAAAAGCTGCAATTTAATTGGCTCTCTCTAAATGCAAACCTCCCTAAATGCACGTTGTAGGCTTGTCCCTATGAGTTGCATTTATGGAGGGTTGACTGTATATATATACAAAAAAGGAAAACAATTAGATTTTAATGCGATGCTTAGTTTGTGCAATAAAATGCATGAGTATTGGGTATTCGTATAAATTGAAAAACCAATTTCTTTATATTTTTGAAAATCTTTCCTATGACTCTCTACATATCAACCCACTATAAATTATACTCGGGTCTATAGTATGGCTTTAAAAATGGTTTAGTAACAATTCATAAAATTTATTACATTAAAGCAATAATGAATATTAAACGAGAGTTAAACAATCTGTCCTAAGAGGGCATAAAATGGAAATTGTTATGCAGTTACTTACACAAGTATAATCTCGTAATAATTTGTTGAATGTGAGGCTTTTTTAGGGCAGTAGTCTGAATTACACATATCCATTATTGTACTTTGACTACAAGGAGATTTCTGTCTAAAGAATCCTGAAAAAATTGACCAAAAAACCGTTCCGAAAGTCCCCCAAACAAATCTACTTAATTTGTTCTTGTTAATTCAATGTATGATGGCAAATTTTCAATTCAAAGGAATTTAGCTTCTACCCATTTTTTTTGTTTCATGCGATCAAAAACTTGAAAAAGAAGACTAGTATGTAAATTTGAATCAGAAAGTGCGAAAGCAGTGGCTTGGTTATAAATTTCTTGGTAAGTAAAAGCACTTTGAATAAGTGTAAGACTTGTATCCACTGGACATGTAGAGGTTAAATATAATGTGCTTTTCTTTCCTCCATATGGCATTGTAAAAACAACAATATTACTATGAGAATCTTTAGATGATGGTATAGGTTTAATTTGCTTATTCGCCTAATATAGTGCGGGACACCTAAAGACGGAAGTCACGTGACTTGTCCTATTTTGGCTTAATTTTTAAAAAAATCTCAAATCGCCCAAAAATCGTAGTTTTGCCGAACCCGAGCAGATGTTAATCACATGACACGTCATCGATTATTTAAAATTTTTGGATTTTTTTAAAATAATTAATTTTAAAATTACACACAACATAAATTACACACTATTTATTTTAATTTATTTTATTTAATTACACACAAACATTAGTTATTTTAATAATTTATTTTATTTAATTTAAAATATTTTTTAATCACGCATCAAATTTATTTATTTAATTATGCATCAATTTTTTATCACGATCGATTTATTATTAATTACACATCATTTTATCACGATCGATTTATTTATTTAATTGATTTTTTTTTTAATCGCGCATTAAATTTACTTCATTTATTTAATTGCAATTAAATTTTATTTATTTATCTAATCGCCATTAAATTTTTATTTATTTATTAAACAGGGCCCATTTCTCTATTTTCTTGAATAAATGAAGCCGATTCATTTTGAGGAACTCTTCTGTGCAATTTAAATTTTTTACATGCATATTCCGCCAATTTTTCTGTCAATCCCTCACGATACAACTCCATATATCTCCACGATTTGCGAGCAAACCTTCTAATCGTAACGATGTCTACTGAATCAAGTGCTCGTGGAACAGTTTCTTGCAAGCTGGTCCATGTGTAATCGCAGTAATCTCTTGCATATCTCTTAGCTGCCCCCAATACATTTCGATAAAATTAAGTTCACAGTAGAACTTTGGATAAAAAATGCAGATATGGCCGGCATCTTCGATTAATTCCACAACGGCGGACTTTTGGGCAACAAAATCTGGTTGAGAGGCCATAATCTTCCTCAAGCAACAATCTGTTCTACCTGAATCATTCTTTTTTTTGCACGCCAAGCAATCCAAATTTAATCCCTCTTTAAAAAGTCCTCTTTCTTCTAACACCTTTTTTATTCCTTTTGGCTTTCCTCTCAAATCTGGATCAAAGTAATTCTTTTCAAATACCATTGTTTGCTTCCTCTGTCGACCATTAGTATTAATAAAAGTTGTTGGCCGCATTATACTTTGCTTTCCTCCGGGTCCTTTGTTCATTCTTTGTGCTATAAGGGCATCATCTGCAAATGCCGCATGATTCGTACTGTTATCAAAGGCGAAGACAGCCGTTGCACCAGGGAACTTTGCTTCAAAAATTGGGATGGCCTTTTTTTTGATTTGTTTTAATAAATGTTCAATCGTCCATCATTTTTACCGGGCGTAAGATAACAGCGTGCTTCTGCAGGAATATCACGATGATTTTCCCTTTCTTCTTCATTTAGTTGTAATCTACCACATGCCTCCAAAACAAATTCACTTACCATAATCGATTTTCTATTCCCTTTCTTATGTAATGGCATCATCCCATCATATACCCAAATTCCTCTTTTTCCATCGTATGAATAAAAAATACACTCATCGTGAGTGACAAGGATCAACTCTCGCTCACCTACTTTAAGTACAGGTGGAACCCGTTCTATGTTTATTCCCTCATAAGTTGCCATCCGTCATTCTAAAATATTCATCTTTTCTAAAAATCTCTTCCGATATTCGACAACGTCCCTTCGTTCATGTCCATCAAAGTACATACCCTTTCGGTATTTTTTAAACCGACAACCTAAAACATTTAACCATTTTTTAGCCGTTCTTAGACTAATTGACTTTTTTATCCCTCCCGTATGCTCGGGTAAAATAACAGAATTGACGTATTGTCTAAATTGAGATGGACTAATGCCATTTACCCCGGATTCTTCTCGTATCCACTGTATACATTTTAGTGCCACATCTTCATCATCAACTAACTGTTTACATTTTTGATGCCGGCCACGATAGGATAGCGGAAATGATTCATTACGCAAATAAAAATTGCTAAGAAAACGGACTCTTTTACATTTATATGGGTTCGAGTTGATGTAAACTATGCTCGCTGCAGCTTCACTTGCTTCCACTTTCCCATGACCATCATATAGCCGTATAAAATATTCATAAACAACCCGTCATTCGTTATATTCTAGAGCAGTGAAAGTTCTTTCATTTTTTAAAAGCTCATTCTGAAGCTGTGCAATTACATCACCAAGCTCAAAACGTGCATCCTCACTAATATCGTCACCTCCACTACTATCATTATCATCACTTTCATTCTCATTATAGTCCAAAATTGAATGTTCCAGGAACGCAGTCGAATATATTGGTGATGTCGATGTCGATGTCGAAGGTTCAAAAAAACAGGTAATTTTGGAAGTTCCTTTGGCTGCATTGGTAAGTGTACCTGAGGCACCAAATTTGCGATAATAGGTTGATTTGGAAAACCCCCTTACTGTCCTTATTTTAGATCTTTTTTTCCATACGAGAGGTACTGCAAGTAAACGTATTCGTGTTCTTTCTTCTTCATCTACACCTTCATACTCCTGATCACTAAATTCTTCCTGATTACTGCATGCCTCCTGACTACTGCATTCCTCCTGACTAAAACTACTGTATTTCTCCGAATTCTGTTCAAAATTATCCTTCTCTTTTAATGTATCTGCCGTCTCCGATCTTTCTTTGGCCACTTTCTTTCTTACATTATTATATTCACGAAGCTTTGCACATATTTTTCTCTTAACCATGGTCTGTTTTTTTTAAAGTGGTTTTTTTATTTTATTTTGTTTTATTTTTTTTTTTAAATTCAAATAATCTCCAAATTGTCTAGTTTCGTCTCTCCTTTTCGTTTCGTTTCGCCTTTTGTTTCGTCTTGCCTTTCGTTTCGTCTCACCTTTTGTTTCGTTTCGCCTTTTCGTCTCGCTCACTCTTCTCTTATTGTTAAGGCATAATCATAAAAGTGTTCTGCTGCATAGTATCGATAGTGTGCATCAATTTAATTAATTTTAATAAAGCACGTGACCAATTATTAGACAATCAAATGTAAAATACAATTTGATTGGATAATTTTGGTCACGTTATCTGTCCCATTTTCCGTCGGTCATATGAAAATGCACCTTTTTTAACCGGATTTATCTTGATAACGGGTAATTGTATTTTTAAAAACGAGCCGCTATTTTGTAGCAAACAGGTTTGGCTACAAAATAGCGGCCCTTTTTTTTTGTAACGCATCTGTATAATGTTCGATAACATTTTGAAAATATTCAAATTTAGGGTTGCCTTTAGGTGTCCTGCACCGTATCAATTATAAAGTATGTTATCAAAAGTAGATACAATACAAAAACTTAAATCTTTTAGTGCATAGTAACTGCATGGTAACTATGTAGTTACGATTAAATTTAATATGTGTTACTATGCAGTTACTGTATATAAGATGATTAAGTTTTTGTAAAATAATTAGATAAAATATAATCACATTACCTTTGATTTTTTTTTTACTTGTTCATCGGCATATCCAATTATATCATCTAGCTAAACTATGTGTTGATCTTTATTACCATTTTCAAAGGTAATATCCACGATAACCTTACCATTTGGCAAGGCATGTCTAAAATTGTATCTCGGAATTTAATAGATTCTCCTGGCACCAATCGATTTTTTCTCTTATTTTTAGAGCTCCTTTTTTCAGGTAATCTAAGCTTATCCTTATTGTGACCATTGGCATCTTTTTTGGTAAAGATAAGACTTGAGAGAGCTGCTTGCAGCTGGTTCATTTGTAGACCTATATAAAATATAAAAAAAGTAGAAAATACATTATCAGATTAATTGCAAAACTTTTTAATTAAAAATTCCTTATTTTAGTAGAAAATTTTATAGTTGAATATTTAATTGACTAATTTTTTAACTATAAACTTATAAACTTGAACATCGTGAGTTGACTTGCTAAAATGAACAATCTTGCCTTATAATGATTTCGGTTTAATAATAGCGGCATGGCACATATGCCTATCACAATACTTAAGATAACATATGTTTTATATTTTTTTTATACTATTGACAGTATTGTGCATTCACGGTAAAAATAAAAAATCAAATACCATTTTAGCTTGGATTTATTATGAGAATTAAAGGTGCTATAAAAGAAAGGGTTAGAAATCTTTAATAAATATATGAGGTCGTTTAACAGATGACCTGTCTTGTTTAATATGTTGAGAGTGCATCGAGTGTGATCCAGGTTTACACGAGAAAAGCATCGAGAATACAAAGCAAAATTTTTAATTATAATATAATTGGAAATTTGCTTTGTATTTTCAACGCAGGAGGATACTCTCCTCACATAAACCCGGGTCACACTTGATGTACTCTCGACACATTAAACAAGGCAGGATATCTGTTAAAAATCGAACATCTGCTCAACCAAATAACACTTACTTTTGTAATTTAGACTTATCAATGAATAACCAAACTGCTATTATCCTGACAATCGTGACCGCGGATTACATTAAAACTACATGGACAAGCGAATTTTCCACTTCTGCTTGTAACACACAATGTTATCTGTTGCTTGTCATTACACCCATCAATTGAATTAGAAGTTTCTGATTCAAAGTCTTCTTTACTATTATCTTCGATTTCATTATACTGAGTATCAATATTCATACTGAACTGGGACACATTCCAAGTATTCTGATCAATTTTTAAGATTTAAAACAGTAATTTATTAAAATTGAAATATAATAATATACAGTCAACCCTCCATAAATGCAACTCATAGGGACAAGCCTACAACGTGCATTTAGGGAGGTTTGCATTTAGAGAAAGCCAATTAAATTACAGCTTTTGAAAATTAGATCATCAAGTTTGTGTAACTTCTACCAAAACTGTATAACCTATCTTAAATACTAAAATTTGATTGGCCACGTGCATTTAGGGAGGTTAGTGTAATATAAAATGTTATTCAAGAGAACGTGCATTTACAGAATATAGAATGTGCATTTAGCACTAATAACATTTTACGGAATAAAACAAAACATGCATTTAGAGAGGTATTGCATTTATGAAGGTTGCATTTATAGAGGGTTGACTGTACTATTTTTATACATAAATCTATGATACAATTTAGAGTTCATATTATGTGAATTTAATATATTAAAATTTAGCACATTTGTACCTACCTTGAACAAGGTTTTGTTTATATAAATTTTCACCCATTATATTTACTTTTTTTTTCTCTTTGAAGTTTCGATGTTGTAGGAGGTTTGCCTTCTCTTCGCCAAAACCTTTAAAACAGGATGCAAATTATATATACTGGTATATAAAAAAAAATCTTTTGTTTACCTTTCAATTTCTCTACTATCTACACACATCGATGTAGCTATTTTCTCGAGGTTGGAGTGCAGAGATTTTGTATATCTCCCTCAGTAATGCAATACCATATCTTTTTTAAAATAGCTTTCAAGTAATATATTAGTCTTCATAGGACAACCATCACATTTATAATCTGGCCATGTATCTGTTATAGTGTTAGTATAAAATATAAAAAGCATCAAAAAACAAAGAATTTTTACTAACCAATCCAATCATTAAACCAGTACTTTCGAAAATAAGATGTAATCGTTTCTGCAATGGCTAAAGCTTGCAATTCCAGTAGCAGCCTGAAGTTTTTTCGCATCTATAAGAGTAATCCTTCATTGATCAAATTCTTCCTGATCTCGAGACTATTTAACAAATCAAAATTGATAGAATATTCGATCTTTAAGCCATTGGCTATTTAAATTTTTTGTAAACCATTCTTTAAGCGCATCAGCTAGAAAGTCAAAAAAATATTAAAAAAAAAACTTTAGATAAAAAGAGCAACAAAATTTATATATATATAAAAAAAGAATTTACCTTCATGCCAGTCACACAAAATCACTTGTGTATTAGGAAAGTGTTTTTTAGCTGCCGCCAGATAAGGATCCCATTTGTCCATAGCTAACCATTTAGGATTTAATTGGACACCATTATCAATACTATATTGAATAAACTTTAAAAGCCAGAGTTATAACATTATCTAGTAAAATTTATAGGAAACAGAGAAATACTCACCAATTCAAACATACGATCAATAACTGGTATTGTTTCCTTGTCATTTACAAATGTTGCTACAACTCGACCACGAGGCTCATCTGATCTAACCATAAAAGCAGTATTCGGGAAGTTTAAACTGTTGTGACAACCAGTAGAGTCTATAGCAAGAAAGTCCGGATATTTGGTTAAAAGGGCTGGCATAATTGTAGATGCAATACCAAGGAGCACAGCTTGTTTTTTTGGATCTTGGGTATCCTTGATACCATATTGTTTCAATATAACAGTGCCTTCAGCCTTATAATCATCCATTAGAGAACAAACCTATTAATTAAAGCAAAAATAATTAAATAATAAATAAATAAAATAGAATTAATTTGCCAATACTTACTTTTTCAAGCTCTGAGACACTTGGATGATGTAACTTTTTGTCATATTTAAGGGCATTTTGAATTGATTCGAGATTGGGTGCAAATCGAGTGGATGTTAGTTGAACATGATTTAATGGCGTATTAGAGGTTGTATCAAGAATTTTTGAATTGTTCATGAGTTCTGAAAACAAGATTATTAAATTGAAAATTCGAATATTTTAAGATCAATTTTACTTTTATGCTTACCTGTCGCCAACATTGAAGGTGTTACATTTGCAACTCTGTTTGCAATAGTTTTTCTTACTGAATTTGATATTCGAAGAGTTTTTTTTCTAACGTGTTCAGGATCATGATTTCTATGACACTCAATATTACACAAATTAAGTGGTTTGTCTTTGGGAACTGAAATATGACCTTTCCAATTGCATTCACCTTTGCGACAACCATTCTTTAAAAAACATAGTTAGTAATTCATAAATTCACTAAAGATGGATACACATGTTTTTTATTACATATACCCTAGCAGAACACTCCAGGTATTCTACATATGCAAATGTTGCATGAGATAATTGATTCGCATGTTCATCTATAAGTGTAATTGTTTTCACATCCCTTTCACACAACTTCATTAAGAAATAATAAGTAACAATTTTATATATAACTTATGCTGCTTAAAAAACACCTTATCCGACTTCTATTTATGCAGTCTTCAGATAAAATTTTATAACCTGCACTAAGCTTACCACCTCCAGGGGATATTGTATCGAATGTATATAAGTCTAGTACTGAAGGTGTTTCAGTCAGTGGCACTTGTATGTACCAGAGATTTGAAAATAATGGGCGCCAAACAGTATTTGATTTTACATTACGGCTCATAGGTAAGAAAGATAAGTTATCCATTTGGTTGTTAGTAATATACAATAATGTTAAAACAATTTATATGATAATGTTTTATTTCATTTGTTTCTAGCTTGGTTACAGATAAATAAGGAAAAGGAATTATCCTCTTTAAAATTTTCCAAAAAAGGCGTGGCGGCATATTTTCTATCGATATTTGCTAGCGTTAATAATTTATGATATTATCACTATCACCACATGTTTCATATCCTCTTAACCAGTAAGAAAAACTATAAATTTAGCATTATAACGAGAAAAAAAAATTTTTTTCTGAAGTATTCCAAAAAAGGGTTGACAGCATACTGCAAAAAATTAACGTTAACCGTATATCTGGTAAATGACTTCAAACATTACCAAAAAAGGTGTAGTGCCATATTTTATCCCATTAGCGTCCCATTTTTTGTAAGATTCTAAAATATTGAAGTAATACAAAGAATAACTTTAAACAATTTATATGACATTTACCATATGTTTGGTAAAAATAAATTTATATTTGATGGTTTTCTTCTACCAAAAAAGGTGTAATGGCATATTTTATCCCGTTAGTATCCTGCTTTTCATTCTACATAGACCAAAAAAAAATTTGTTTGGGTACCAATGTTGGAATTTTGTATTCTTGCCTGTGTTCAACAAAAATATAAGTTAACGAATCAACATAAATTATTATGACAGATTAAAATAAAATCAGATTAAAATGAAATATGTATCAAAAAATAAATTTTTTGGGGCGCATTTTTTAGAGTTAGGGGTTAGAGGGCTTCCAGAAATCAGCTGATTTATTTTTACTCCCCCTCTTTTTGATAGCCAATCAGATTTCACATTTAAAATTTATTAATAATAAAAAAATCTTTTAATTTACTATATAAATTATATATACATTTTTATTATAAACTATATAGAATTTTTTCTTTAATTGCTCGACTAAAAAATCTTGCATTTATTTCTTTTTTGAAGCTTTAAGTAATCTTACAAGTTTCGAATTTGAATTCAAGATTAAAAGAACTTTAAAAATGTTCCTAATTCCATCAATTAAAAATTTTAAATGCCCCACAATTATAAGAATTTTAAACATTACCATAAAAAAAAATAAATAAAATATGACATGCTTTCAAGGGAGGGATTACGCGGACCCTAAGCCATTTAATGTGATTCTCTGCGCCATATTATTTATGTAAAAATTTCGAGGTAGATATATTTAAAGTTATTTCTCATCTCGTAGCTCAGTGGATTAAACTAGTATTAAACTAGTATTAAACCGCAGGAAGCTCATCGGGTCTTCCTCTCCTCACTATACCGACAATTATAACTGACGATCGCGCCCTCTATAATAGTGGTTTTATTAGGCAAGAAAGATAAATAAAATAAATAAAATATATGACATCTTTCAAGGGAGGGATTATGCGGACCCTAAACCATTTAAAGCGATTCCCTGTGTCATATTATTTTTTAGAATATAATTTGTATAGCTAAGATTAAAAGGGAAATGATGGGTCAAGATAACTTTTCCTTCATATCGTAAGATTAAAAGGGAAATGATGGGTCAAGATAACTTTCCTTCATATCGTAAATTGAGTTGGTCCGGAACAGATAACATATCTATCAAATCCATTGGAATACAAAGCAATTTAGTTTACAAAAACAAGTATATAAAGACCCAATGTGCAAAATAAAAAAAAACTCTCAAAAACTAATAAGTTAAATTTCGGTTGAGATATAACCTTCAAAATAAGAGTAGAATATAAGTGTTATCTCAAAAGTTTACCTTTAAACAAAAGCCAGGTGCTAAATTACCGATAATGAGATTTCTGATACGTATCAAAACTATGTCTTAATTAATTAAAATTAAATTAGTAAAAACTTCCTGTTTGAAGTCAAATTCATTCGTTTATATACATTTGAATTTGTGCTACGCATTTTACTTATTTGCGTGAGGTCTTGAGTGATACTTACTATATGTAAAATTTCATTCCCATCATTTTTAATTAGTGCACCAAGATCGATTTAAACATTAGTTTTCGTTTTTTTCTTCTTTTGCGCGTGTTTGGATTCTCTGGAATGCCGGTAGTCAAACTTTGCACTCTCCGATTGGCTATTTCCTCTCCAAGAGTTTGTATTACCTGCGCAAATAAGTGGATGCCACGTTGACATGCTATCTAAGTCTTACACGTTAATGGGTTTACACGAATTTAATGAATTATACAAAAATAGAAATGAAAAGATCTATATACAAATGTGGGGTTAATGTATGAGTAATCGAAAAATTTGTAGAAAACACGCAGACACAAATGTAGCAGGCCAACTCATACCTGGCATTTTACATCCATATTTTTAAAAGTTCTTGGCTAAATTTTTGTACCTGTGCCAATCCATGCCATGCTCATGCCTAAATTTTTGTGTCTGTACTATACATGAGGATGAAAGCATTTCGGGTTCTAAAACCCGAAATTAAAATTTGAAGATGAAATTGTTTTTGATCTATTTTACTTGAAAGACAAAATTATTTGATACTTTTTTTGAATAGACGAAATTATAAGGAACATATCTATATAAATTTTATTTGCTCTTCCTTATAAAAAATTTCAATTTTCTCTAATGAAGACAAAATAGGCCTTTTTTAAAAATCAATTTCAATGGCATCACTAGTCTGTACCTATGTCTAATAAAAAATAGCAGTGTTTTTTTTCGATTTTTAACAGCCGCCTACATTGTTTAATGCGTTAGGAGCATAAGGAGAACATCTTCCTGCTATACAGATAAAAATAAAATTTCTAGTTATATATATAATTAGAAAGTTACTTTTTATTCACTGATCTTCATATTGATATGCAAATAAACTTACCCTGATGCACTAAACAAAGTAGGGAGCTGTTAAAAATCGAAAACTTAAGCATGCCCGCAGAGTCCTAATCTAATTGTACAGATGTACGCAGCCAATTCAATTGTTGCTAATTCAGGCAATGCCTCAGTCTGATAGTTAATTCTACATCTACCAAATGCAGCCTTATTTTATACAAGTCAATAGTATTGATTAATGAGAGACCACAATAGTATCGTTGTAGTTTTCTATCAGAAATTCCAGCAGTGGTTTTTTCGATTTTTAACAGCTGCCCTACTTTCAGGGGTATGTCGAGTATAGCTTGAATTTACATCTTCTTGCTATGCAGATACAAAATAAAATTCCAGTTATTTATATAATACTTTGTATTCGCAAGGCAGGGAGATGCTCTCCTTATGCGAATCAACTAATACTTGACATACCCCTGGCGTACTAAACAAATAAATTAAGTAGGTAGCTGTTAAAGATCGAAAAAACCACTTCTAAAAATTTCTGATGCAAAGATGTGCTGAAATTTTTTTTTGTGATTTTGAATTTCAGCATGTACATACGTGAAAAAAATACTTGCGGATCGACGTATACTATGTAAATCAAAACTATATGTAGTATCGTAGAAAATTCTAATATAAAGGATTTTTAAGTGACCTAATTAAATAATCGATGCATTTTTATATATAAAATTGGGTCGCATTTTTTTAGATACACAGGTTGCTTTTTTTTTTTGTCTCTCAAAAACTTCAATACGAATAGATTCATGTTCCTTATGACTACGAAGTTACAGAATTTTTTTTTACATTACATATGGTAGATTTTTATTGAAAGATATTTTAAATATTTCTTTATTTGAGCGACCCAAATAAAGATATACTTAAAATATCTTTCAATAAAAAAAAACTACCATATATAATGTAAAAAAAATTCTGTAACTTCATATTGAATTTTTTGAGAAAAAAAAAAAAGCAATCTGTGCATCTAAAAAAATGCGACCCAATTTTATATTAGAATTTTCTATGATACCATATATAGTTTTGATTTACATAGTACTGTATACCTCGATCCCATTGCCACATGTTTATTTTTAATTGGCCGATTTTAAATATCATGTGCATATGATCCTGAATCTTATTTGACTATTCCAGTAAATAATCATTGCAAGTTAAAGGTTAGTTTTAGAGTAAAGTTTATATTAAACAAGTATAAGCAGGTTTTAGAAAGTTAAATAGTCTAATCTGATTTCATTATGAACTGTGACAATTATTAAAAGTAATTCAACTAACAATTCATAAAAAGCAAGTAGAAAAGTTTCGTACAAAAAGCATATTACACACAACATTTATTAATTTTATATTTACAAATGCTTTTTTGTTTATTATTAGTACAGTATAAGATATATTATATACAGTATATATTAGATATTATTAGAAATTAATAGTATTTTTAACTATTTTAGGCTTTTTTGGCTTTATCCCATCCCATCCCAGAAAGTTTATCAGTGTTCAAAATTTTAAGTTCAAAGACTGGCCTAGATTGAAATGCTCTAAATTATTAGTACGTGTTATTAAATTTTGAATTACTTAATTAACTAACATATATAGTATTACATGAGAGAACACATTACTCTTCAAGTTTCAGACTACGATTCTATATTAAAATTATACTCGCCTATATAGCTTTATACTAGGAAGTCTCGGGCACGAATCTGAAAATTTTTATCCAAATACTATGTTACCGTCTTAGATTTGTTTAGTAGAGAGTAAAGAATAAAGTGCTCCTCAAATTATCTTACTAGTACAAAAGCATATTATTTGCGGCTTTTGAATGTTCGCTTAGAGTTTTTTTTTTCAGTTCACTAGAGTTGGTAGTTTTGCATTAAACTTAATGAATTTTTCTCAATAGTAAACAGTTTTGTTTTGCTTGTAGATCTTTGGTTGTAGGTCTTTGCTTTGTTGGAATGTGCATTAGAGACTTGAAGATTCGGGTGAAGAACTGGAACAGTAACTAATTTTTTTTTTCTATAGATCATTATTAGTACTGCAATAAGTATAAGTCTATCAGGATTAAAAATGTTTTCTGCAAGCTACTTAAAATGACGGCCGAAGTCAATATTTAACGTTAGTTAGTATTTCTTCACTGTGATGTCATTAATTAGTTACTAACATAATGAGATCATAATAACTACATTAACCGCACATCTTTGGTCTATTTCGTCGAGATATAAAAATCTAGAAAAGAATTAAAAGCCTGAAAAAAAAAATGCTAATTCTTATTTAAAAAAAAAAAAAAAAAAAAACACTTCGTTCAAGATCAAATCTACTATTAAGTGCTTTCAACAAAGTGAAACTACACAAAGAGAAGTAAGTTTCTATTGAGGAAAAAAATCAAAGTAAAACATACACAAAAAAAAAAGTTTCTATTGAGGAAAAAAAACAAACAAGAAATACTCATCTTCACCAAGTTCAAAACATGATCAAGACTAAAGAAATATTAATTCCTATTAAGAAAAAAAATAAAAAGTACTTGTCAGTTCTTTGTCCAAGTTCAAGTCCTTGTCAGGTGCCAATTTCTCATCACAGGTCTACTAAAAAGATATGTAAATTTTTATTGAGAAAAAAATATCGAATAAAGGATATTTACTTTCGCCCAGGTTCAAATCCATTGTTATGCGTCTACTTCTTGTCTAACAAACCATAATCTACAAAAGTAAAAGAAATATTAGTCCTTATTAATTAAACAAAAAAAAAACTACCCCTAAAAATTAAACCGATACTTATTATTTGATCCAGTTTCTAGTTCCTGCTCTAGTTCAATTCTTCATTGCTTATGCCCATTTTGTCTAGCAAAACTAGATCTATGAAAAAAAAGAAAGTGATGAAAAAAAAATCAACCATAGTATAAAAATCTGGTACTTATATTAAAATCAGTTTTCTCAAACCAAAATCTATAGAAGAAAGAAAGAATTTAACATAAAATAAATACTGTCTAATTTGACAGAGTTGACAACGAAATTAATGGATTCCAGTGGGTTCAATAGGCTAATCCCAGTTATAGAGTGTCCAAATAGGCTAATGCTAGTTATAGAGTGGTCAAAATATATCAGCATATCATACTACGGGATTAGGGTGTTCTAACTTCAATCTTCAAACTATAGAAGATTAAAAGACAAAATTTATCCAATTAGATAATAAATATAGTGAGTTAATTTTGACTTAGGAAAGATGGAAAAGCTTTTATACATAGAATCATAGGATCGATATCACATATTTTTTGCTTAAGCTGGTATAATGTTAAATCACCTTTTTGGTCTTTAATAAGGTAATGAAAATTAATTAACTAAATTACCTTTGTCTAAATGCTCTTTGTTTTATTAAATTTATACATCTACCAATATTAAGCAATTATATGCATAAACGTGATGAAATGCTTAATAGCTAGTCTTCGAATCAGATATTAAAATCTTCATACCATATAACGCTCGTGAACGTTATTTTGTAACCCAAATCCTTTAAATTAATATATATGTTCTCAATATAGCGGCTAAGGGCACTCCAAATTGATGTGTGTCTAATATGATATGCAATTGTGACATGCTATGCATATAAATATACTATAAATTATGTAAGCAACAAAATAAAAAAACTTTTAACTTAATTACGTGTAAAATAAATACATTTTGCGAATTAGAATTTGGAGTTCAAAAGCGAATTTAGAAACAATCCATTATATCTTTCATTAAATTATTCACCATCGAAAAGCCTTGTCCATAAACCTTAGTAGCTTTTGAGAATGGCTGGCCTTGTAAATCTCAAAAGCAATATATAGTAAAATCCAATAAAGATGACTTTCTGAATCATTTTCATCTTTTTTTTCTTAATGTTTTCGTATTGCTCTGAATAAATGAATCCTATATCATAAATATTAAATAAATCTTTTGAAATATCATGTAAAGTAGTCTTAAAATTGTCTCCAATCATGACTATGAGAATTTTTAAGAACTTACTAGTATTAGCATATTAAAACATCATTATATATTCTTTTGTTTCTGTATTTTAGTTAATTCATATATTTTAAGTAGTACCTTCTATATTACATTCATATGATCGTCAAGTCATAAATTTATATATGAATTAGTCAATATACTGTACAATTAAATAACACTTTCAAAAACTCATGAGGATTTCCATTAAAACGGGAAGAGATCTTGAGTGCAACAATCTCAGAAGATTCACAAGAAACACTATTCAAGTTGCAAATTATACAGACTAAATTCTCCTGATTTTTTTTTAACATCTAGTTAATCAAATACGTTAAAATGATATATGAATTAGTATTAAGTTGAAATCTCTTTATATGATTTTCCACTTATCTTCGTTAATTGTTATATCAGGTGTAGGGTCCGAAACGGGCCGGGTCGGGCCGGGTACCTGTGGACCCGGACCCGACCCGTTAACTTACAGGCCCGGTATGGACCTGACCCATTAACATATGGGCCGGGTCGAACCCGACCCGTTAACTTATAGGCCCGGCATGAACCCGGCCCGTTAATTTATGACCCGGTCCGACCCGACCCGTTACCTTATAGGCCCGGCATGGACCCGGCCCATGTTTATTGGGCCGGGCCGGGTCGGGTTTATAGTTCAATGGACTGGGCCACCCAGTACAATTATCATGTGATAATGCACTATTTAATGTAAAGTAATTTTATTTAATGCTAAAAATGTAAGTTTGCGTAATACAGCAGAGCTCTAAAATTAATACGTACACTATTTAAACCACTAATATTTTTCTAATTTTAAAATTTTAAATTTTAATCAATTAATGAAAATACACCGCTCTCAAAGTAATCAAAAATTTTATAAACTGAACTAGTGTAAATACATTGCACAAAAAAGAAAAAAATAGCTCAGAAAAAAAAAAACAGCACAGAAAAAAGGTACAAAAAAAAAAACCGTGCAGC